>APFE030878929.1:82697-149042 GCA_000404065.3 Pinus taeda
TTAAAAAAATAATAATATAAATTTGACCTGGGTCCTATAGTCTAATATAGCCGTTGGAGTCTCTGCTTAGACTATTTAACAGGTGTAGCTAGATCTGTTTCTTCAACTTGTCCTGACGATGAACCACACTAGTTGGTTCGAAAAACGTCGACAAATGCCTGTCTACATGTGATTTACGCCGAAGTTATTCTTTCAAAAAGCAATTTCAGCCAAGAGATTGGGCGTTTTTATATGATTCAAGATACAAGGATTTCAAAGGGAAGCTGAGGACAAGATGGCTGGGACCATATACAGTGCAGAGATGCAAAGACAATGGTTCAGTGCTTATCAGGACCATTGATGAAGAAGCCATCCCCATGCTGATCAATGGGCATCGACTGAAAATCTAAAGGAAGCCCCTTTCTATGCATGAGTTAATTGAAACTCTGGATAAATTAGTATTGGTAGTGGAGCAGGCCCCTGCCTCCACTCCACCCACACCTTGAACAAAAAAAAAAAAAGATCCATGGGTGAAAACCTTTTGGAGGCGCCTAGGGCAGACAGTGAGGGTGAAAACCTCTTGGAGGTGCCCCAGCTGTCTCAAAAAAAAAAAAGAGAAAAAAGAAAGAAGAAAAGAGAAAAATAAAAATAAACCTAATTTCTGTTGAATAATTGCAGGTTGCAGGAAGGACATTGCAGGTTAGGAGGATCACACAAGACAAAGACAGAGGTCAGCACCAAGCTGCAAGCATCCCTCACAATCCATTCCTCCATGACCACTACCCTTTCCTAAGATTTGGTCTCATTCAGACTAATATTTCACCTTCTACAGGAATTTTTGTGTCTTCTACATGAAGTTCTATGTCTTCTACAGGAAGATCCTGTAGAGCCTGCAAACAAGCCAAAAATTGATCTCCGAAGAGGACCCGAAGGTTGGGAATCTATCCATGAGGCTTGTAAACATCCTTGCTTCCATCCATCACCATATGTCACCTTTTTCCATCTCCGTACACCTCCATTACACTCATTTTTTTTATGTTCCTACACAGTCACACACATAAATACTGTTTTCTTCATACTGCCAGCAAAAACTCCTTAACGACAAATCAAGCAACATTTTTTCACTCACCATACCTGTTACCCTCCATCTAGATTCCTCATCCATCGGGACCCTCATCACCAAGATAGCCTTGCTCATTCTAGCTTGCATTCCAGGAGGAGAAGCAGCTACGGGACATCCTACAGGAATCCTGTAGCAACTGATCCCGCTGAAAGACATACTCCAGAGACAAGGACAACAAAGTATGGCAGAAGAGACATGCATGGAGCTCTTCTTGAACGTAAGAACATCAACAATAGTAGAGGCAAAGCATGCAATATGCATGCAACAACAACAAACAAAGGAATGGGTTCCAGAACCTGAAATCTGCATAACACGGTCGCGACCACGCAGGTAAGTGCCTAAACTCGTTCTTCAATTGCATAAATCATATTTTAAAAGCTGCATGACTATGGGAATGGTTTGGATTTCGTGAAATCGGTGGCCAGTCAACTGGCCACCCTCGTCCAGTTACATATCCTCTTGAAATCCAAATGAGCCACGTTACATTCAAAATTATTGATTAGATGTGCAGCCAGCATGTGTGAAGTGTCCATTTAGAGAGAAATCGTTGGGACTGGTAGTGGTGGTGGCGGATAATGGGAGAGCAAAGGTGATGGCGGTCAGAAACACGCAGAAACATTATGGCTATGACGTCGGATCAACAGTCCGGTCCGGCCACCTCATCTCCTCACCACGAATCACGCCATAGTTAAAAGACGCTCAATCGAAACATGCACCACCCTCTGTTCATTCTGCACTCATGACGTTCTCAATTGGAGTACGTATCAACTACTTCTAAAAACAGTTAACTAGTCATCCTCCACCAGTTTTTTAGCCTATTTTAAAAAATCTCCCACTTATCAGGCTTTATCGGAAGCACAGTTCCATTCTACAGGAACCGGGAGCCTTCTACAGGAAGGGTTCTACAGGAAAGTCAGAGAACCGCTCGGCCGAAGGGAAACCCATAGTTTTCATTGAATTTCAAGCTCCAAATGAGGTAGGCCTGAGAGAACTTCTCTGTGCATGATTTGTTTGTGCAAGGTGGTGAATTGAATGACATCAATTTGAAAAATAAAATTCTACCTGTGTATTGAACAAATCGTGAAAGATTGCTTGCATATTTCACTGTATTTACCTAAGTTCTTTCACTGCACTCCGAAATCTCCTCATAATTTTTAAAATTATCCTATAAGGAAGATACATGCTGTAGTAGAGGCCACCTTGTGTGTATGAAAAACTGAATTTACATATCAATCTATGTGCTGAGAAGAGAATCTGTGTCCTTATGCTCTGTTCTGCAAAAACAAAATTCTCCTTTCAATAGACAGACAGTCGAATTCTGGGTGACAAAAAAAAGGGAGTTATTGTTATCTAGGGTTGTAAGGAACACACGAGAAACTCCTTCCTGGGTTCAAAAGACACCAAATTCAGCTATCCTCTGTTTCAGTGATTGACTATTGTTTTCCTAAGAATTTTCTTTTCTGATTAATACATAAGAAGAACACTCAACACCATGCCAGGGGGATTCATAAGAAAAGAGCCCTCAGACTCCAACAAGCTGTACGAGCACCCTGAGGTGGTGGACCTTTTCACCCGAGCAAATTGGATATCCTTCTTTGACAAAATTCAGGGTCATAATGAGGAAATAACCGAAGAGTTTTTAATATCCATGAGACCACATTCAAAGACACATGCCACAGTTAGTTTTAGGGGTTTGACCCTAGAACTCACCCCTAAGCTCATCAGTAGAATTATTGGTCTACCATTGGGGCTCCCTTGGAGCAAGGAAGAGAGATCATTGGACCAGATTGCTAAGAAAACAATTTTTCTGCCCAAGGAACATCCTGTAGAGGACAAAAATGGAGTTAGAAGGACAAGCATGCCCCCTCTCTGGAGTGAAGTTAGTTATCAAATTATGAAGTACATCACATGTGAAGAGAGGTTTAACATCATCTATGGATACCATTTCAAGTTATTATGTGAATTAAGGCATGGGATTTACTTTCCTCCAACCAAGAAACTAAGCATCCCATATTTCCGTCTTTAGTCCCTAATTGAATGTGGTACAAAGCTAAATGAAGGGATCCCAGACCAGTTGGGCCACCATGGGCTCATCAAACTGTTGGTGGAAGATGCTTTACACACCTACACTATCCCCATATCTTGGGAAATTTTCAAAAACATGTCCAGAAATGATAACATTAGAACTTTGGCTGAAAACATCATTCCATCCAGCAGTGAGAAGGGGGAGAAAACTGAGGAAATGGAGAAAAAAAATGATGAGGGCACACAGGGAATCCAAGTAGAAGGCATAATAGAGGAAGCACAGGAAGAATAGAAAGAAATTAGCAAGATTGCTGAGCCTAAAATAGAGGAAGAAACAACAACAAAAAAAACAAGGGAAAAGAGGATACAAAGTAGAAAGGAAAAGGCCGAAAAGGCCCAAATGAAGGCTGCCACAGCTAAGGTAGGCACTCAGAAAGAGAAGGAAAAGGCACACCTTGAGATATCAGTCACACAGACAAAAACAGTGGACACAGATTTTTCTATGGGAAGAGAAGAAAAAGACCAGCAGGAAGAGAAATCCCTGAAAACATTGTCAAGAGAGGTAGCAACTGAGCTTGCTGCATTAAGCACACCTGTAAAACAAAAAGGAAAGAGAAAGAGGCAAACCTCCATGTACTTTAAAGCCAGGAGGAGCACATGGATCAAAGTGGGCAAACCCTAGCCACAATCAAAGGAACCAATTGTCATTGAGGACACAACCACTAAACCAAAAGAAGAGTCTCCTTCAAAGATATCTATCACCTATGAAAGAGGAAGCCCAAAAACCTCCACCTGGAGAGAAATAATTAGGATGATGGAATAAAAAATAGCTCTACAGGAAGCTAAAACGTCTCTACAACAAAATCTGGTGAAGTTAAAAGAATCCGAGAAATTGGAGGAGAAGGCAGCCAAACAACCACAGGTAGAAGAAAAGACTGAAAAAATATTGGAGCCAAGCCCTCAGCCTAGCTTGGGCTCATATTACAACCTGTTAGAAGGTGGGAATATCATCCCACAGAAGTTTGTTGTACCACTCTTCTTTGCATTGGAACAAGAGCGGGTTAGGACTCACACTTGGATGAGGATTGCCAAATCCAAGGGTGTTGCGGACATAGGCCACCTGGAGGAATAGCTAAAGGAATCAAGGAAAAAGTTGGCCATGGTGAGGCACATGGAAAGTAGTCAGAGAGCCAAATTACAAGAAGAGAATGAGTTGCTGAGGAAGCAGTTGCAACTACAGGAAGGTCATAAGAAAGATAGACCATCCATTGTGGGAGAACAACAACAGCAAGAAGGACCTCCAATAGACAAGGAAACAATCGAGGAACAACAGAGAGAAGAAAAGTTGCCAACTGATGTTGAGATGCTAACAAAACTACTACAGGAAAAGGAGTCACAGGTAGCAGAAGAAATATAGGCTTTGAAACAACCAGTGCAAGAGAAAGAAGCCCAAATGGCTTGCATGGCCAGCTGGGTAGTAGAAGCCTTACAATGTAGGCAACTTGCAAAGTCATATGCATTATATCTTAAGGATCAATGGTTGCAATTTCAAATTAACACACTGGCCCAAAGGGGCACCATTCCATTCCAGAACTACAATCAATTCATGTATTTGTGTGACAGTAGCTCAGCTGAAGATAAGCCCAAGTTAGTATAATTCTATTTACACAACTTGGCACTTCCAGACATGAACCTATGGGACCCCAATGCAGCATTGAGGGATGTGCAACTAATCACCATCTCCTCTTGGTTAAACCATGAGGAAAAGAGGGCAGAAGAAATTCGGGAAGTTATGGACAGGGAGCTGAGTGAGCCGCTCATGATCAGAGCAGAACCAGAAGATCCCTCAGCTTTAGTGTATGCCCATCACCACCTGGCCAACAACCCTTAGGTTCTCCAAGACTACATTGAAAGACAAGCTCAGGCCATTGCTCAATTTGAGGACATGGAGAGACTGTTGGGTGATAACTGCATCCATGCTTGCACCAGGAGATGGAACACATTGTCCCACAGTCTGAAAATAAGGGAGTACCACTCCCCAAAAAGGATGTGGGAGGCTTTGGCCAGAGTACCCCTCTACAAACAGTCAATGCAAAATCTGAAGGCTAGATTAATTGGCCTAAAGTTCAGTCCTCCATTGCTTTTGGGACTGCTGGAAGGGGTCAAAGAAGAAGAAGAACACAGGTAGTGGGAGGAGGTAGAGAGAAAAGCAGGGTTTCATGACCGAGAAGAGGACATCACCTCGAAAGCCTGGGATTTCAGAGAGGCAGTCAAAGCAATCAAAGATGATGAGCTGGATTAGTTGCTCAGAGGATGAGCAACACATTCAGCAGGGGGTGATGATGAGCCCCAAAAATGGGTAACTTATTGGGCTCATTTTGCCTATTATTCTCGATTAATCCACCATTATTCATAGTTCTATGCATGCTTTTGAATATATTTATGTTAATTGAATGAATGAGAATAGTCACTTGACCACAAAGTCTAATACATGCTTATTTCAGATTTTTAGACATCTTTTGGACCAAGGTCAAGCATTAATGAGCAAGTTGACAGCCAAATGCGAAGGAACAAGGCTGAGGATTCATAGGAAGGGTGTCTCCAGCACTAAATGACCCCTTCCTTGAGTTATCCACCATCAGCTTGGAGCTCAACAACCCACCAAAGATGATTTCAAGGGGTAGCCAAGCAGATTTTGTGAAGTGGCTAATCAACTACAGTTTTGAGTAGCCAAGCTCCTAAAGTTAAGGAGGGATGTTGGGATTCCTCATGGTGCATAAGTAGGAAGGCTTCAAGACTTAGTATTTTAGCCATTAAACATTTGTTTTTCGCACTTTAGTGCAACTTTGCATTTCGGCTCATCTTCGAGCTTTTGCTGTAAACAGTTTTGTGACATGATTATTTTTTGAGTAATGGAGATAAATTTCACTTTGTACCAGCTCTGAGCTTTCTTAGGAGGTTGTAGCTCTTAGGGTTGGGCCCAACCCAAGTGCTAGTACCTCCTTTGTGTATTTTTATGTGTCTTTGCCGCATTCTTAGAATAAATTATGTTATTTAGGTTAAGATCTTACTTTGCTAGTTAGGTTGTTTTTGATGATTAAAATAGCTTTTCATACTTCAGGTTGATTTGACAATTTGGTAAAGGAAAATATCTACAAAAAGGCCATCAAGAAATCCTTGATCCCCTCTCTCCCTCCTTGGGACCATGAGATGAGACCAAGGCATACTTGTTGCCACAAAAACACTGTTTTTGCCTTTCCATGCAATTGCTAGTGTTAGATTTTTAGTTGGAGAAGTTGATACCAGTTGTACTTGAAGATCTGTTCTTGCTTAGTTTCCATAGTTATCTTGCATGATTTCCTGTCTATAAACTTTTGTTCATCATTTTTCTAGTTTTTAGGTCAAAATGGGTCAAAATAGCTAGATCTCTGGTTTTCCTAGTCTTTGTTCGATCAATTTTGGAAAATAATGTGCAGAAAACCTATAATACCTCCCTACCTAGCCTTCCTCCATCATATAAACTGCTCCAACCCCTAATCCAAGATTCCTTCCCTTCATTTGCCACACTTTTCCGATTTGCCCTAATTTCTACATTCTTGGGCAGCATTTCTCCCTCCATCCTTGAACAAATCCAACCACTTTAATCCCTCCTTAGCTTCATTCACTAGGTCCTAGACCCCTTCACATCCTCATCCAACCTCCATTTCCACTTTCCCACCCTTTTTTTCACCATCAACCCTCCAAAACCCTCTTTCGGCTCTTCTTGTAGAACCCCTGTAGACTTCTTGTAGAAGTTCACGTGAGAAGTTTTTCGAGATCTGATCATTGTGAAACTCTCTGGAAGGGTGTTAGGGACCCCTTAGGCCCTCTTCTCACCTTCCCAACCTCCTGCAAGCACCTACTCCATTTCCTTTCACCAATCAATCTCTGCATAGTAAAAAATCGCTAAAGCACATGCATAATAATTCAGCAAAATTACTCAAAAATACAAAAAGATGTTTTTTCCAGATTTTACTTCAGAAGTAGCTTAGTCACATGCATTTTACCTTTCCAAGAGTCAATGGCATCCATTCCCACCGCTTTCATCTCTTTTCTTGCACCAGTAGAGTTAGTCAGTAAAACTAGGGTTTGCTAGGGTTTGCATTTCTTTTCAGCTTTCAACTTCTTTCTGCAAGTAGACTAGCCTCCTTTGAGTTAGCTTTCATCCATCAGAATTAAAAGCTTCTTCTAAGATCTCATAGAAGTTGGCTTAAGCTGCTAGCGTACTTGTGCCAACTGATCAAGTGACAGCCTGCGGCAAGAGCTAGTACTTGCGCATATAGCACCGTCGCTTCCAAGTTTGTTACGAAAAACTGGGTTGATAAAAGTAAAGAAGGGAGTCCCAGGAGTTGCAGCATCATTGCTGCAATACTAGAGCCCACCACTTATTTCAACAACATTCAAACGCTCTTTCTGTTCTCTGTTTTTCCTGTTTTATTCGTTCCTCATGCCTCTGTCTATCAGTTACCTCTCTTCGCTGGCCCTTTGGCTTCCTCTCTGGTCTCTGTGGTTTCCTCTGTCTATTCATGCTCACCATCACTCCTGAGACACATTATTCACTGGTGAGGACCGAATCATATGTAGAGGAAACATATTCCAAAACTGTAACAATGGTCCCTTTTTTTCATGATAGCAAGCACACATAGAGACTATTTTCTTAACGGACATGCCACGTCCTATCGTAATTGCAACTGGCTTTATTTCAGCCTCCTCAACTATCAGAACCATTCCTTAATGTATTTTTGCCTAAAAAGCCCCATTCACGGAAAATATCAAATACACAGGAAATCAGAGAAAAAACACGAGCAAAGCGCTAAGGGCGGACTTCAATTTTAATTCACCTGAGTCTATAACGTATCGGGTCCACCTTGTAATCACAATTAGCAGTCGCTAATGGCCAATGGATGGGATAAGACATTAAGCCACATTTCCATGTTGCATCGGGTCTGTTCTTGCAATCGCAATCAGTGAGATGAGGCTTTTGGGGGTCTTTTATATATCAACCCCATGACATCGCCGATGGCTGACAGGCGGATCCTCCTGCAGATCTGATATAATATAGGGTTGTTGCTATAACCCGTTTGGGTCCATGGGTCCCCTTATAATAATATATATATCGCAATCGCTTAAGGCCCGCATACATCGCAATCAGGGGTTTGTGTTGATGGCGCATAGCCGAATTGCTGATTAGCACTATCGCTGATATTTACACGTATGCCTGATAGTGTAAACACCATATAACTAAGTCTTCGGCTGCCAATAGTGTTGAATGCATATATGTATGGGTTTTGCCACCGATGGTGTATACAACTTATATATGTATGTTTATGTTGCCAATAATGTAAATACATATATATACAAGTCTTTCTACCTCCATTTGCGTTAAATGCATATATATATGGTTTTTGGCCTCTGATAGTGTATTTGCATATATAACCAGGTCTTCCACCTCCGTTTGCATTAAATGCATATATATATATATAAATATATATATATATATATATATAATATATATATATAATAGTTGGCCTCTGATAGCTCCCGATAATGTAATGCATCCTTGCTCCTCCAGTGCCTGATAGTGTAATTGCACGCATATCTGTAATTCGCTCCCAATGGCTTCTGTTTTGGTTTGTTTCTTTTCTCCACTCTTTCAGCTATATATATAATATATGTATATAATATAAATATATATATAATATATATATATATATGCGAAAAGAGGAGAAAATGGAGAAACAAACCAAAACAGAGCCATTGGGAGCAGAAATTACACATATGCGTGTAATTACACTATATATGGTTCCTCCTGTAGCTTGTCTGTTCGCTCTATTTTCTCCTCTTGCTCCATTGTGGCTCCTCTGGCTTGGCAATGTCTTTCAAAGCCCTTCTTTGATACCTTCATACTCTGCCTTTTCTGATATGCCTCTCTTGCTATGATATTCTGCAATATACCTTTCTTGCTATGATATTCTACAATATGCTTTGATATGACTATGTTGTTAACTCCCCCGTTAACAGACTCTTGCTTATGGCTTGGCTATCCTGATGGCCTTGCTCCTGTCTCTTCATGGATCTGTTCTGTTTCCCCTTGGCTTCATGTCATATTGCCATATTGACATCAATGACAAACTAGGTCAAAAATCTCCCCCTTTGTTATTGATGGAAATATTCTTCTTCTATCCCCCTTTGACATCAATGGCAAAGGAGTGCTCTAGGACTCCCCCTATCAAACTGCTTATGTTCTTCATGAATGGTAGATCTTCATGGGTCTATGAATCCCCCTATCATAGTGCTCTTATTTTTACTCAAGATAGAAGGATTGATGCTTTATCATCAATTTTCACATTATTCCCTCTTCATGTCTCAGAACTACTTTATCATGGCTTCAACAATGCTTAATGATGCTCTACTTCAATGCTTTCAATCAGATTGTAAGTAGCCATACACCAAGTGTCCAAGTTTAGGATTCTATGCTTTAATCCATAATGTTGTCTCCATAGGTAGAATTGAGAGACCTTCATAGTCCGAATCCAGAGAAACTGCCACTAAGATTATCTTTCTTGCTGTCTTTCTTCAGATCTGAGTTCCTTTGTGTCTATGTGCTTCTCCTTAAGTCACTTCCATCCAGTATTCAACATCATTGCATTTGAATGAAATGGTGAGGGGTTGTGCCTCACTATTGCTATATTTTCTAAGTGATATGTATCAACTTAAGTTATATTTGACTCCACAACATTCTCCTTTCTATGAGCCATCTTTTCCTTGTGTTCTTGTACATATCTCTGCATGTTATTTCTGCTAGCAAAGTTAGATATCCAATTAGTGACCGTTTTTAAAAATACAATTGTTGATTTGCATCTTCATGCAATGCTTTAGTTTTGTTATATGCTTCCAGCTGCTCTTACTTCAATACTCCATTCCAGATGTATATGTTTGGTTGAAGATTGCCACCATTAGTGTCTAGAATTTAACTGTTCTCACATTGAATCCCTGAGTCAAGACATAAACGTCTGTGATAACAGCACCATATTTGTTTGCCATTATTTCTTTAGTGTTAGATGAATTTTTATGTTGCTCCAAGTACTACTTAGAGATTAAGTGGAAAGCATCTTTAACAACAGTCCAAATAATGATTACAAGATCATATTCTTCAATGGAGTACCCCTGAGAAATGATCTTTATGAAAGAATGTCTATTAATATAGCTCAACTGAATTTCATAGGGACCCTTTCACTAATAGCTTCAACAATAATGATCAAGAATCACAGGCTCCCCCTAACTATATGCATTATCTCTTTTGGCAGAGTCTTCCCATCTAATGCTTAGATTGTCAAAATTCAGGCCAATGACATATGTTGTTGGCTAGAGAGCTCAAGGGACTTTTGGATTGTATTTGATTTCTTCTCCATACTTGTGCAACTTTCTCCTTTTGCATGGTTCTAGCTTATGTAAGACCCATGTTAAGTTACAATCACGTGCCATATGACCAATGTTATGACACTTGAAGCATTCTACATTGTTCATGAATAAGAATTCATGATTTCTTCCCGCAAAATTGTTTCTTGGAGATTGTTGGGGACTATAATATCTATCTTTATGATATGCTTTATAGTCTTTTGCCATGTGACCAAAGTTTGTACAAGAATAACAATAACCAAAAAATGAACTTTGGTACCTGGGAGATGGAGATTTCCTTGATGTACTTTTGAAGCCTTTTTGCCTTGAGATCCTTTGATGATAACCATTTCCTCTCGCATATTTGACATCATCTACATTTCTTCTTGGGGTAGGATTTATCCTATTGTAGCCTTGATTTTCCTCCTTGCATTTGCTGGAACTGGGAGCATCACCATTTCTTTCTGGTTTCTTCACATCCCTTTTGTTTGAAGCATTATCATTCTTGTTTAAGGATTCACCTACATACCTGAGACCCGATTTATCAAATGGACATCTGTGATAGCTGAGCATGTCATCCAAGGCCTGAGAGCTCTTCAAGATTTTTTTCATCCCTTCAACCTTTGTTCTAAGTAAGAAAATCTCTTCTTCCAATCTTTCACACCCATTATTCTTCTTAGCAAGTTGTTTCTCAGTTTCTTCCTTGATACGAGTAGCTTCATCTGCTTTTATTTTAAGGGAGATGATATCTAACTTCATTTTGAAGATTTCTTCATTCTTTGCTTTCAGTTGACAGATCATGGTGTTTCTTTCCTTTCCTGCTACATCAGTCTGTCCTTCTATGACTTCCAATGCTTCCATGGTCTTTTCAGCTCCTTGTGCTTGTTTCCTTGCTTCTTGTAGTTGAGACTTGAGAGAGGAGACCTCTACCTTGTACTGACCAATCTCTTCTTCAAGTTTGTTCAAGCTCTTGTACCTTTGTTCAAGTTTACTTGACAAGGTATCTTCCTACTTATTTTCTTTATTCAATTGATTTGTCATGGATATGACTTCTTCATGATGCTTTCTTTTGCTTTGATGAAATTCCTTCTTAAGCTTGGTAAGTTCTTCATCCCTTTCTTGTACTTGAAGCTTGATGAGGTCAACTTTCTTCCTTGTTTGATCTTGGTCACCAACTAGTGCTATCTTCTTAAGTTCCTCATTTCCTTTTACAAATTATTAATCTCTTCCATGGAAGTCATAATTTGAGCGAGGAGTTCTTCTACAAAATCTTTTTCATTCTCTTCATCCTCCAGGTCTGTTTTAGCCTTGATATCATCATTCTCATGTTCAACTTCTATGATGGGATCTGGATTTCCTTCTAGATTTCCATCATCTTCTTGACTAATGGTCATGGTCAATGCTCCTTTTGAGTGAAGGTCATGAAGTTTGTCCCATATACCCTTTGTTGATGAATATTTTCCTAGATTATTCTTTACAGAATCAGGTAGCGCACTGAAGATTGCCTTCCTTGCTTTTGCCTTGTACTCCTTGGATTCTTCATTCATCCTACTATCAGCAATCACTAATTTCTAGATTTCAATGCCTTGAGTTTGTAGGAAATTACTCATTCTTGCTTCCCATATATTAAAGTTCCCATTGAGCCTTGGAGCCTCCTCAAATGGATTGTCTTCTATTTTAGTAGTGGAGGGAGACACATCCTCAAGAGGATTGGAGACTTTCTTCCTTGACTTCACCATTTGTGTTCTAAAGATCAACCTTCAAGCTATTAGGCTTTGGATGAAGGTATTGGCTTTGATACCAATTGTTGGAAATACTGGAGCGGGGGGCGGGGGGGGGGGGAATCAATATTTCTTTATCCGACTATTGTTTTACCAGTTAAAAAATTTATATTCATAACACAAGATGAGCAACAATAATAAATGCTTTTATTAATATAATCTTTTCAGTAAAATAGATACAATACACAAGGGGTTTCGATCGATTTCCAAGCACCAACTTGGACTTTTGTGAGGCTCCAACCTGCAGTGCTCCAACTCTATTTTTCCAAGGCACCAATCTTGGAGTTAGGAGGACCAACTCCCAAGGACTTCAATCCTTCCTGTTCCTAAGACACTAGTCCACAAGCCTCCTATCATTCCTATCTCTGAGGCACCAAATCCTAAAGACTCCAATCCCTCTTACTTCTGAGGCATCAACCCCAAGGACTCATATCCTACTTACTTCTGAGGCATCAACCCCAAGGACTCCTATCCTTCTTACTTCTGGGGCACCAGCCCCAAGGACTCCAATCCTACTTACTTCTGAGGCACCAGCCCCAAGGGTTCTGACCCAATCTTGTCAAGGCACATTTGACAGTAATGTTCTGCTCTCAGAACTCTTCTATACTAAGTTCTATATGTTTATAGCTTCATTGTATTCTCCATGCTACAACACCAATGAAAAACAATCTTCTTATGAAGAAGTCTTTACAAATCTCCATACTGTCCACACAAAGCCTCCAATAGCCTTTGTGCTCTCTGATAATGTCTTCACACAACTTTATTTAGTCTACTATTACCTACACTAAGCTCTGTATAAAGAACAACTTTCTGTTCAAGCTTATGTTCTCATTGTCACAGTGAATGCTTCAGCATGACTGTTTCTCTATTGGTTGTTTCTCTCCTTCGACTGCCTACTGTCCTGTTGGTCCTTCATCCCTCTTTCTATTCTGCTGGACCCTCTTTCTATTTTGTTGGACCCTCACACGACCTCTATTTCCTCCATCTTATTTCAATAATGTTCAACTGCTTTTTTGTTCTCTGTTTTTCTTGTTTTATCCATTCCTCATGCTTCTATCTATCGGTTTCCTCTCTTCGTTGGCCCTTTGGCTTCATCTTTGGTCTCTGTGGTTTCCTTTGTCTATTCGTGCTTACCAGCACTCCTGAGACACGTTGATTCACTGGCAAGGACCGAATCATACGCAGAGGGCACATATTCCAAAACTGTAACAACGCTCCCTTTTTTTTCATGATAGTAGGCATACACAGAGACTATTTGCTTAACATACATGCCATGTCCTATCATAATCGCAACTAGAATTATTTCAGCCTCCTGAACTATCGGGACCATTCCTTAATGTATTTTTTCCTCAAAAACCCCGCGCACGGAAAATATCAAATACATAGGAAATCAAAGAAAAAACACGAGCGAAGCGCTAAGGGCGGACTTCAATTTTAATTCACCTGAGTCTATAACGTATCGGGTCTGCCTTGTAATCATAATTGGCAGTCGCCAATGGCCAATGGATGTGATAAGACATTAAGCCACATTTCCATGTTGCATTGGGTCTGGTCTTGCAATCGCAATCGACGAGATGAGGCTTCCAGGGGTCTTTTATATGTCGACCCCATGACATCGCTGATGGCCGACAGGCCGATCCTCCTACAGATGCGATATAATATAGGGTTGTTGCTATAACTCGTTTGGGTCCATGGGTCCCCATATATATATCACAATCACTTAAGGCCAACATACATCGCAATCAGGGGTTTGGGGTGATGGCACATAGCCGAACCACTGATTAGCACTATCGCTGATATTTATGCGTATACCCGCTCCGATAGTGTAAATGACATATAACTAAGTCTTTGGGTGCCGATAGTGTTGAATGCATATATATATGTTTTTTGCCGCTGATGGTGTATATAACCTATATATGTATGTTTATGCTACCGATAATGTAAATACATACATACATATATATATATATATATGGATCCTCCTGTAGCTCCTCTGTTTGCTCTGTTTGCTCCTCTTGCTCCAATGTGGCTCCTCTAGCTTGGCAATGTCTTTCAAAACCCTTCTTTGATACCTTCATACTCTACCTTTTTTGATATGCCTCTCTTGCTCTAATATTCTGCAATATACCTTTCTTGCTCTGTTATTCTACAATATGCTTTGATATGACTCTGTTGTTAACTCCTCCATTAACAGACTCTTTCTTATGGCTTGGCTATCCTGATGGCCTTGCTCCTTTCTCTTCATGGATCTGTACCACTTCCCCTTGGCTTCATGTCATACTCTAATATCTAGAATATTGCCATATTGACATCAATGACAACCTAGGTCAACAAAGCGCTCAAGGAGCAGGTGGACATTGCTCGGTACAAGGAAGTAGTTTTGAAGGCGTGCCTACAGCCGTGGATCAATGAGGCTTATACCATTATAGCCTCCATTGAAGCAAAGCTCACGCAATTACAAGAAACACAGGAGAGGATTCAGGGCAGCAGTTTAGCCAAAATAGTCACTGAAGAATGCGTAGAGGAAGTATAGCAACTCAGTGCACTGCCGAACTTGCACCGATCCAGTTAGAGTTGGGAGGTCTTCACGCAAAGATCTCCACACCGATAGAGTGACTCAAGGGTGAGTAACGATGTTTGTGTTGGGGTACTGTTGGGCACGAGATCCCCCAATGGAAGTTTTGCGGCTTACAGCCCAGATTTTGGTCAAAAATTGTAATTCCAATGTAAAGACTCCGCATTTTGTCGGCGCGGAGTGCGTAGTTTGTTAAAGAGTCATACGGTTGTCCGCCCTTAATTTTATTATTGTAATGTCAGCTGTAGACATCTAGCCATGGTCCGCAGACCATGGGATTGTATAAATAGAGTGAGGCTCTAAGTAGTTTGATAACATAATGAAAATGAAGAACATATGATGTGTGCGAGATAGATCTGAAGTGTAAAGTCTAGTTTTGGGTCGTAGAGTAAGAGAAGGCTCTGTAGCTGAGTGCGTAGAGGCCTAGTAGTCTGCAGCTAAGTGCGCGGACCCCTGCAGGTGAGTGCGCAGGGTGAGTCGAGTTTGTAACAATTGGAAGTATTAATAAAGAGAAGTTTCCTATCATTTCTGTGTATTTATTTCTTGTTTTATGCATATGTTATCTCGGGTATGAAATTCACTTCTAATACTTATATGATGCATGAATGTGTATAATTATATTGATTAAGTGAATGCAAGATAGAATATCTATTTATGTGAAGTTAACTAATATCTGTTAAGAAGATAAGTAAGATATGCAGTGTAATTTGGGGAAATAGTGAAGTTTGCTACCATAGCAACGCGAAAGCGTCTTAGCCCTTGGTTAGGGCTGCGCGAAAGATGATTGTAATAGATTGCAAAGGTACTGAATGCTAGAATAGTGCACGAAGAGACCTGCATGAAGGTAGGTCTAGTTGGACTAAATCAACATCACAGACATCTCAAGGGTGCAGAAACTTGGTTCCAAAATCCCCCCATTCTTCTTCGGTTGAGACTTTAGTCCGTGCTCCGTGAGATGATGTCGAAAGGGCCAGTAGTGTAGGGATTTGTTTGGCTAAATAACTTTGAACCTAGGTCAAGCCCCCATAAGACAACACCTTGATGTCAAAGGGGGAGAGTATTTTGGTGTTGCTTGTTATCACTAACAGTTTCTTCAGCTTGCAGTAATCAACACCAACATGGTTTCCATCAAGTCGAAAGGGGGAGATTGTTGGCATTATGATACAAGTGTTTTGTTTGATGGTAACTCACTCACAGGCCAGGTCAGTCTTGATGAATGGAAATAGGTCCATTCAGATGTAACATTTCCATTCATATGTAACAGTGCATTGGTACAAAAGAACAGGAAGATGGAACTAAAGTCTACCAATCAGAATGAAGAAGTTGAAGGTAAAGGATGGTGAAAAGTAGTTTAAGATGTATACGTAGGTCCACTTAGTCAAAATAACGTATACATGTTGGTTCACAAAACAAAAAGAGCATATAAGTATACACACAATTTCACAAGAAGAAAAGCACGTATATGTTGGAAAATCAAGGAAATTCAAGAGGAGACAATACCAGGGGTCAATACCATGATATTAGCCCACAATATTGAGCAGAGTAATGACTATTTGATCCCGCCCAAGAATACCGCGAGTCCTAAGTGGTTTTGGTCTGAGGTATTGAGAAAGGCCTAAAACTATATAAGGAGGAGAAAATCATAAGGCCAGAGTGTGCAAGTAAAAGGGTTTCTAAGGAATACTTCTATTTGAAGTATATTTTATGTTGCAGGGGCTATGTTTTTGATTTGATCTGAAATGTTTTGTGCCCCTTGAATTCAATGTTGGATCTGGATCATGCTACCTGAAATGACTTATCATTGAATGATCTAATATTGGTTGGTCCAGATCTAATTGTGTACAATTGTTTTATTCTTTAAATGTCATGATCTATGTTGAGCTAATTTATTAACACAAATTAACACAAGTATTCATTATCAATCCAGGTTTGTAAAACTTGGAGGCATGTTCACAATGTATGGATATCAGATGTAGCCAAGCTTAGAGGATACAATATAAGGAATTAAGGAAGTGCATATTACAAGTATAAATCTATTTAAACAATTTCTAATTCAGTTCTACAATGTATGTGAGATGAAGTGGTTCTTAACTTAAGAGATCCATTTGTGTCCTCCTTCTACAATATCGCTTCATGAATAGAAATAAAAGATCATTAATTAACAACAACTCAAGATGAATGAATAAATAATGAAGGAGAATCCTAACTTAAGAGATCTTTCGTATTCCTCATCACAATTCACTCATCATCATGTTATTGTTAGAAAATTGAAATTGCATAAAACTGCTTAAACACACTAAAGATTAATTCTAGTTTTGATCCATTAATTCAACAGAAGGAGAATTCAACTTGAACACTTTGTTGTGCCTTATTATCAAAGTGATAAACAAACTAAGATTCATCAGCAATAAAAATCATTACACGTCAATTCAAGTAAGCAAATCTAAAACAAAACCAGTAAACAAATCTGAAGCAACTAGTTCATGAAAATTAAGCTAGTTAACAATGAAGTGTACTTAGCTTGGAGTGGGGACCCTCCACCCTTGCTTTGCACACTTGAGGATGCTATCAACTACTGAATCTTTAGTCACTCATCCACACCAATGAACAAAAAAATGGAAGTAGAACAAGTTCTTCAAATTAACTTCAAATATTCAAATGTCTTAGCATAAAGCTATACAAAAACTACATACATAAGCCTCCAAAGTTTTGGATTTAAATAGAATATCATGAAACAAACTGCTATAAAGTATCTCTAACAACTCTATATACTCATATCCATCTATCCAAGTTGAATCCATCCAATATATCACTAAAAATATGGACAATCCCATGAAATAAAAAAACTTCCCTATTTTCTAGGGATTTTCTGGATGACTAGTCCTATTTGTCCAGCTTTGACCGGGCCTACTTTAGTTTGTTTTGACCGAAAAAATTGGAGCTAGTTCAGTCCTAGTTCCCAAGATTTCCATACATGTATCTAGCTTGAGCCCAAGTGTCTTGCAAATATGACATCCATATAGCTATTACGAGAATTTTTTATTTTTTCCAAAAATTGCACTTGAAATTCAATTTTCATAAAAACTTCTAGAAATTGAAAAATTAAAATTAAATACCTGAATGTGCATAAAAAACATAAAAATGAGGTGGATGTGATGGAAAATTGATGGATAATATAAGAGTTAAGTAAGTTTCCTTAAGCAAAAATGGACCAAAATTGAGAGCCAACAATCTGGGTTTGTTTGAAGTCTGGAATAGCATCTAAGTTTTGAGTTATTATTTGTAGATCTATACACTGGTTCATCTTGGTAAAAGCATGTGTACACACAGCTTCTAGTCTTCCAAGTAACGCATACAAAGGAAAAGCCTTTTCTTCTGGTTTGACTTATATATTTGACTAGTTCTATTGTTTTACCACTATCTGCCAATGAAGTCTTCTTAGATATGAATGAAAAACTGAATGCTTAAGAAGTTTGATATCTAATTGATTGATGGTATAAGTGAGAAGGGTGATATCTACTACTACTTGTGTAAATCTTTGTAAATTGACAATAGATGTTTAGTATATTGCTGGTTGGTACAGACTTGATTCAGAAGTTTTATGTTTCAATAATTTTGAAGGTATACGCAGGTTTGATTAAAGGAAGTAGTGTATACACACAGGTTGGGTTCAATAAAGTAGCATATACATTCTAATGTATGATTTTTGAGGTTGCAGCTGGTTTTGAATGATGATGCAGGTTTTTGGGTTCAGTACAGTGTTCTGGTGATAGTGATATAACTATTCAGATTAACTAATTCTTGGTTGATGCAGTTTGAAAGTTCTGATGGGTCCAGTATGAAAATTTTATGAAACGATGCCTTCATGTGTATTTTTGTGTACCAGGAGCATCCAATCTGAAAATTTATGAAACATAGTCCCTGGAGGAAGAGAGAAGGTCGTAGCCTTTTGTAGGATGGCACCTACGTACTAGTAAACACATTGGCTAGTACAAGAGCTAGGGAGTTGTAGCTCCCTTCTAGTAGAAGTTCGAAAATGGGAGAAGCTTGTAGCCTTCTACAGGTGGGTTCCTGCGTACTGGTATGAGTCTGCACCAATACAAGATTGTAAACATATTTTCTTATTGATAAAAGAAGACAGAGACGACAGCAGCAGATGGTTTTCACCCACATTGGGTTTCCACTTTAAATCTTGGTGTTCATGTGTATTGCTTATGTGTGATGGTTTATTCTGTTTTTACTGCATTATTTAATAATTTACTAATGCACTAGTTAAAAATCAACATATGATAAATTGACTAAATCACAAGTTCTCTGGTTATACGTTGGTTTCTCTAATCACAATACCATGTACACAGTAGTTCACTTCACAGAAGTAGCGTATATAAATCTGGTTGGGAAATGAAAAATCATTGATTTGATAATACTGATTCACCCCCCCTCTTAGTATTATTTCCAACATATCTTACATAGGTCACCTAGGGAATTAATTATCTCACAATATAGCCAGCCAAATACTTTGATTTTTGTTCCACAACTGCATCAATGTGTCCTCAAGAATCCCTACAAATTTCATGAGATTCTGATGGTGGGATATTGAGATATCACAAACCCTAGATCAAAGTCCAATTCTTACCCTTGGTTTCCCTTAGGCTAGAAACATCACTGGGATCCTTGCATTTCCTTTAACTGAAAATTCATTCCTTGATCCCTTTCCATACCCTAGTTAGGCCAAGTATATCATTGGTTACTAAATCCTATCCTCTTGAACTAACCTTGGATCCACTTGGTTCCGTGTGGTCCCATGCACTATCAAGGTTAATTCTTCAAAGATCACCTAAAACCTAAGTTTCCGCAATAATTCTAGGGCTTAGAGATCTCCTTTATAAGATACATACTCAAAACCTAACCCTTGAAACTCTCCCCAAGCCCTTCCTAGAGAGCTTTCCATCTTGTCTTTCAAGGCAAGCAAGCGACAATCTTGAGCCTATCTTGTGAATAGGCTTCTAGGATCACCCTTCATCCTATCTTTGATCTATTCATCTTTGTGATCCTTATCATACTGGGTCTCCTCCCATCGGTGAAATTACGTAAAGAGTAGGGAGATTTAGTTGAGGTGGTAATGGGCTATTGCTCCATTGTTTTCGTTGACCTAGAAATTGTACCTTTAGGATTCCCTCCTAGGACCCCTGCTAGTTTGAGCGATAATAGATACCAAGGGATCAACACATGGACCCTCTAACTATGTGACACCTATTGATTTTTAGGGATCTTTTGATTTGATAATTACTTCTAATGATATTCTTCTTAAATTCACCTGCAATCACTTTTATCATTAAGAATTCACACCAAAGAACATCAATAGTAGAACAAGAATGATAATAGGATCATAAAGAGATAGCCACATAAGAAAACACAAAGCATTTTTACCCTAGGAAAACCTACATGGGGGAAAATCCAACAACCTTTTCCTTAGAGAAATTGATTTGTTCAACAAGAGATACATCTAATTCAAACCCTAGGTCAAACTTACCATCAACATTATTCTGGTCAAACTTGGTCTAATAACCCTTTTAGTCAAGTCATCCTTCTGCCTAGACAAATCAACTATATTCTTCATCCAAATAACTCAGCCTATTTCTTTATAGAGAGAATCTTGGTATGCTTCTCCTTACAAAGAGAATCTTGGCCTATCTAGAAAATGTGTCCATCTTCCACAGAGATTCCTTCCTCAAAATTTTGGCTTTTTCCACAGAGTTCTATCACAAATATTCATCCTTTAATGACAAAGCTTTGTCCTTCATTTATAGAGGTTCATCCTTCAACCACAAACGTATATTCAACCTTCTTTCTTGCCTTCATATTCTACCTTACTTACTCCCTTAGATGATCCAAGAAGGAGAAATGAAAATTGTTTGTCAAATGTGGGAGGATGAGTGTCCTTATATAGTAATTTATTATGTCAACTAGGTGTCATCAATATAGGCTCTAACTTGAACTGTTTGAGGGCCGACATGACTTTGTGGACCAGAATATTCAAATTTTAAAATTCATTTTTTTTTTTTTTTTATATTTTGTAAAGCGCATGAAGAGCAAGCCTTTAATATTTTTCTTTTGACACTTGCATGAAGAACATGCCTTACATTTTTCCTTATAAATACATCAAGGGCTAAAAAATGTAAATTATGAAGACCAACTATAGCTATAAAAAATCAACAACTCCACATGGGATCACTGTGGAAACAACCAAAAAACTCGAACTAGAAATATCTCAGAAAATTATCATTGTCATTTATAAAATGGACAAGGAGGTAGATGCATATTGGTTTGAGGGGTCTCTTTGCCTTCCTAGATGGACCCAAATTGAATTTTCTTAAACAATGAGAAACATGTAGAGGTAAAATCTAGAGTTGGAAAATTTAAATCTTGGGACATTAATGATATATGAGTAGATAAAGGAAGACAAAATTTGAATCTTGGAGATGAAGAGGAGTGTATGTGCCCATCCAAAGGAAATGAGGATTATCTTAGAGCCAACAACACTCTACAAAACAAATCCAAGGATTAAAAATACACAACATCTTCGCTTGAGAGTGTATATCATCCATTCATAGTTATTCCTGAGTAGAAAAGAGAAAAGCATAGGTGATTTTTCACAAGTTTTCCCAAATGGAATTCCATTGTAAAATGTTTGTATTATTATTGTGTTTATGCAAGTATTATACAAGTTATAATTAAGGAATAATAAAGTGCTAAGCAGAGATACCCCAAACAATTTAATTCCACAAAATTAATTAATCTATATGCCATTGATTTAATTGACCATAGGCTAAGTGATTATGGATCCTATTGGTATGAGATTGGAAATTTGAAAACAGGTGGTGAACAACATGTATGGTAAATACTCATAATAAATACTAGAAGAGTGCAGAGCTATTATAACAAAAAAATGATGGGAAATTCTAATGAGAAACAACCCAAGGAAGACCTTAAAATTAGGTTTACTCAATTAGAGCAGAGCATTGGCTTACTAATTGAGATAGTGACATATGGATTGACAATAAGGGATGGAGAGAGATATGTATGAAGGACTACGTATAGAAAAATAATGGAATAGTCCAAGGGTGAACATCTTGATGATTCAAGTGATATTAGTCATTAGGTCCCTAAATACCAGTGTAGACCCTATATTGTTATTGTTGTGCCCCATAGATGATCCAAAAATGGATCTTAGATAAACCTCTAAGTCTAAACAACTTCATACAAGAGGTGAAAGGTGCCAAATGGCACAAATCCTTTGTAAATCAGAGGAAAATGAAAATCACAGGCTGCTTTAGGAAATAGTCTCATTTCAAATATCTTCTCATTCTGAATCCAATGCAACTTGAATGGGCGAAAATGGACTTCAGATGAAGAAGTTATCATGAAAAGAAGCTCCCCTTGTTCCTTTGAAAATGAGGCAAATTCTTTGAAAAATGGGCTTAAGGCCTTAATGAGGGAAATCACATCGGAGAAGCCAAGAAGAAGTGTTATTGGACCTTGGCCTTTAAAAGAAAGTGCGATTGTACATGGGATGTTAGATCAACGGTGGAGATGGCTTCATCGCATCGCAATATAACAGTGGAGTTGGGCTGGACCTTAAGCCTCAAGTGATTGCGATATGCGATTGCCGCAATATCGCATCGTAATGTTCCATTGAACGCTGAAAGGACCCCTGCCATTTACATATGTGATAGCGATATGCTGATGTGGTTGGTGATCAGATCGCATGAAAAAAGGGCCATTGACAATGTGATAATGCCGACATGCCATATGCGATTAGCAATCGGGCGATTAGAGAAGTAGAGCACCAGGCCTTAGACCCATGCGATATGCGATGGTGTGATCACTGAAATAAGTGGATCACAATCGAAGCATTACATTGGAGCGGGGCCACATATGTTATACATATATGCGATAAGTGATCAGCCAGACTCGATGGAAAAATAGGCGCTATCTCATAAGCGGGGATTTGAGAATTTCATGTCCAGGAACAGTGTTCTCTGCGGATTTTTCCAAGTAATGGAAACGTTCTCTGTGTAAACATAGAGCGACCATTATGGAAACATTCAAAGCGTCGATAGAGCCCTTCCATTACCAAATAGGTGGCATTCATCCCTGAGGGTGTTTAGCAATGATTTTTAACACCCAGAGATGGGATTTGAATGGACTGTGGTAGGAAGACAGAGAGCCTGAAAGGGAAAACCAACAGACATCACCGATTTGGCTTTTAAGCCATGAATGTCAAAGAAACAGGGCTACTAGGTTGTTGAACGGTGGTCAAGTTTTTATTTGTTACTGAGTTATTGTTGGTGGCCAAGTTGTTGTTTGTTGTTGAATGCTAAAAGTAATAGCAGTAGAGAAGTGAAAAGCAGCTAAGGGAGCCTTTGGGGTCACTTGAAGTTCAAGTGAAAAGCCAGAGAGTGTGAAGGTTTCAGAAGGCAGAAAGAAGACAGAGCAAGAGAGCCAAAGAGCCAAGAGCTCGAGCCAAAGAGCCAAGAGTCAGAGCCATGAGCTAGAACCAAAGCCAAAGAGCCAGAGTCAAAGCCAAAAGCCAGAACCAAGAGCTAAGAGCCAAAAGCCAAAGCTTCAAGAGCCAGAAGGGATAAAATGGTATCTGAACCCACTGTTTTTGTACAGAACAATAGGATTGAGTCAAAGACTTGTAAAAGACTTATACCATAATCCCAGAGAGCCAAGTAAAATTGACAAGAGCTCACGGAGACGTAGCCCAAGAGTTGTGGGTGAACTCCAAATTAATTTGCTCTCTTATGTGTCTGTTTTTACTGCTGCTTTATTTACTGTTATATGCATTTATATATCCGTTTCGGCACATTAATTTACAACACTTAACAGTAAAAAACAAGTACAAGCATACACCCATATTTTCCAACATTTCTTAATTCTGCATTGGTTAATCATAAAAGACTTGGGAAAATTCAAGCTTTGGAAGTGGGAGAGGTTCTTGTAAGTTAGGCAAGAAGCCTAAGAGCCCCATTTTCAGTTCAGGTGGTATCAGAGCTTAAGATTGATTGACCACACATTTAAGAAGGTTATATCAGAATGCTTGATTGACAGAGCAAAGACTGCTTGTTTAAAAGGTGTTTGAACGACAAGAGGTTGATTGTATGCTTGTTTGTAGGCTGACTATTTTTTGAGTTTGCAGAGGTTAAGGGAACGCTATTGATAGCTCAGCCCAAGAAGGATAAGAAGGAGAAGGGCTGAAGGCATTATTCTCTCCAAGGGACCTCAAGGAAATCCAAAGCACAAGAGGTTTGTTGCAAAATATTGCTTAAATAAACCCTTTATTTATCTTGTTGAAGTTGTTTTTGTTCATTGGCATAATGACAACTTCTACAAGTGGGTCCTCAAATTCTGCTCTCTTCACAAGACTCTTTGATGAAGAAATGAAGCAAGAATTGTCCACCATGATGGAGATAGTGAGAGAAATGTATGAGGATGGAAGGAAGAGTAGCATGTTTAGAAAGCAGCTGAATTCTGTGAAGGAAGAGAAGTATTTGCTTACTGAAAAATTGCAGGAAATGGAGAGGCAACTTCATATTGCAAATATGAACCTAAAAAGGATGCATGAGTTGGAAACACAACTTTTTTTTTCCCAAGAGGCCTTAGTCAAGTACCAGCTTAAAGAAGAGGTAAGCCATTCTAGTCTGGCTTCAAATTCCTCCAAGAATGCTTATATTGGTTCTTTTGAAAAACATACTAAAGGCATAGGTTCCAAGCTAATGTCCAAGATGGGCTATGAAGGAAAGGGCTTGGGAAAGCATGCACAAGGTATTGTTGAACCAATAATGATTGAGGAAAGGCCTAAATATTTGGGTCTTGGCTATGGACAACCTATGGAGAGAATTCCAAAGCTACCATGAATGCCATTGAAGCAGTCCCAAGAAGGAATTTCATTTCATGTCCTCTACCTGAGAAGTGTGAAGGTTGTATCCAAGAGGAATACAATAGCTTGAAACCTCAATTGCAAGATGCAAGTATTCAGAAGCGCACACTTGAACCAGAGAGTTGGGGAGACTCTAACAACCTTGAATAGTTTGATGGTGTTCTAAAGGGAGCCACTTCTTCATTTTCTTCACCTCCTCATGAAGTCAATAACGGTGAAAGAGGCACGTATAAATCTGGTTCTAAGTACATTCCTTTTGATTTTGCAAAGCATGATGAATTTCCACATATGTATGAGAAAAGAATTGCATGTTCCTTTTGTGATTTGGATAACCATGATGTTTATAGATGTTGGAAGAGAATGACCACATACAGGAAGGAGAAGAAGGAAAAGAAGCAAGAAACTAAAGGTCCATTAGACAAGGCAAATCATGCTATCAAGAGGATGCACATGTCGTGCACTTACTACCATAAGCAAGGACATATTGCTGCAAAGTGTTGGACACTGAATCCAACAATGCTTCCACCAAAGCTGAACAAAGTGGAAAGAGAAGATGGCAGAAATGGAAGTGAAGATTCCATGAATGATGTGTCTTAAAATAATTCACATGATGATACTAATGTGTAGGCAGAGGTAGTACCTTTTAAAGGGATTGGTAAGGAACAGTTAGAGTTCTTATCCGATTAAGATTGCATGTCTATTGATGCATCTACATTATATTTCATTTCAGCTTTGAAAGTATGGTGTGCTTAAGTGAAAGTTGAGGGATGAAATGCATGCATTGTATGTGATGCCATGTTGACTTGAAAGAAGTTAACTTGGTCTGCAAATGGAGACAACGATGAAAGTTTCATCTTTTGGAAAAAGAGTCCTAATGGTCCTTTTCTATATGCTTGACTTGAAGGGTCATTTGTTTAAAGGCATGTTTTGTGGACTTGTTATCTAGTCCATCATTTGTATGCAAATATAAGACATGGATGTGTTCACAAGTTGTGAAAATATGTTTATTTTGTTGAAGCAGATGTTAGTCCATCTAGTTGTTGTCTGTATGCCTGTTGTTGTTAACAATTGTTGTTGGCATCTTGTCAAATAGGTACAAATGAAAGTTTTGTGGAGCAGATGTACTTCACATTTGTTGAGCCACCTTGGATCAATGATCAAGGCAAAGAAACTCAAACTACCTTCTATGACCATTTCAATAGAAGTTCTGCAGGAAGGCAAGGAGGAAGACAATTCTTCTCAAGAAGACCATCCCATCCAGAGAAGGGAAGTGGTCAGAAACTTTGGTTCAAAGGAACTATGCAAAGGCAAGTGTAGGGAGGCCAAAAGAAGAGAGTGAGTCACACTCATTTACTATTCAGATCAGTATATCAGTCTTTTGGAGACCAAAAGTTCTTTTACTGGGAAGGCATGATCCAAAAATGGATCCTAGATAAACCTATAAGTCTAAAAGACTTCATGCAAGAGAAGAAAGGTGCCAAATGGCACAAATACTTTGTAAATCAGAGGAAAATGAAAATCACAGGTTGCTCTCAAAAATAGTCTAATTGTAGAGATCTTCTCATTCTAAATCCAATGCAACTTGAATGGGTGAAAACGAACTTCAGATGAAGAAGTTATCATGAAAAGAAGCTCCCCTTGTTCCTTTGAAAATGAGGCAAATTCTTCGAAAAATGGGCTTAAGGCCTTAATGAAGAAAATCATATCGGAGAAGCCAAGCTGAAGTGTTATCGAACATTGGCCTTTAAAGGGAAGTGCGATTGCACATGGGTCATTAGATTAATGGTGGAGATGGCTTCATCACATCGCAATAGAACAACGATGTTGGGTCGGACCTTAAGCCTCAAGCGATTGCGATATGCGATCACCTCAATATCGCATCACAATGTTCCATTGAATGTTTAAAGGACCTTGGACTGTTTACATATGCGATAGTGATACGCCGATGTGATCGACAATCTAATCACACGATAAAAATGGTCGTTGTTAATGTGGTAACGTCGACATGCGATATGCGATCGGCAATCGGGTGATTGGAGGAGTGGAGCACCAGGCCTTAGACCCATGCAATATGCGATGGTGCATCGCTGAAATCGATGGATAGCAATCAGAGCATTACATTGGAGCAGGGCGAAATATGTTATATATATATATATGCGATAAGCGATCAGTCGGATCGGATGGAAAAATAGGCGCTATCTCATAATATTTGAGATCTGCCAAATGCCATTTTTCAATGTATTTATGCATATTTTGTTGTTTAACAAAATACAAAGGGGCAGGCCAATTACGATATGTGATAGGGGTTCCCAGGTGGACCCGATGGTGCTATAAAGTGGGGATTTGAGAATTTCATGTCTAGGAACAATGTTATTTATGGATTTTTCTGAGTAATAGCGTTCTCTGTGTAAGCAAAAAGCGACCGTTATGGAAGGATTCAAAGTGCCGATAGACCCCTTCCGTTACCAAATAGGTGGCATTCATCCCTGAGGGCATTTAGCAATGATTGCTAACACCAGAGACGAGATTTGGATGGACTGTGGTAGGAATACAGAGAGCCTGCAAGGGAAAACCAATAGATAGTGCCGATTTGGCTTTTAAGCCATGAATGTCAAAGAAATAGGGTTGTTGGGTTGTTGAATGGTGGTGTTTGTTGCTAAGTTATTGTTGGTGGCCAAGTTGTTGTTGTTGCTGAATGCTTAAAGTAATAGTAGCAGAGAAGTGAAAAGCAGTTGAGGGAGCCTTTGGGGTCACTTGAAGTTCAAGTGAAAAGCCAAAGAGAGTGAAGGTTGCAGAAGGAAAAAAGCAACTAGAGTAGGAGAGCCAAAGAGCCAAGAGCCAAGAGTCATAGCCACGAACCAAAACTAGAGCCAAAGAGCTAAAGTCAGAGCCAAGAGCTAGAACCAAGAGCCAAAGAGCTAGAGCCAAGAGCCAAAAGCAAGAGATTTAAGAGCTAGAAGGGATAAAATGGTATTTGAACCCACTATTTTTGTACAAAACAACAAGAGTTGAGTCAAAGACTTGTAAAAGACTTACACCATAATCCCAGAGAGCCAAGTCAAATTGACAAGAGCTCACGGAGATGTAGCCCAAGGGTTGTGGGTGAACTCCAAATTAATTTGCTCTCTTATGTGTCTATTTTTACTGCTGCTTTATTTACTGTTATATGCATTTATATATCAATTTCAGGAAATTAATTTACAACACTTAACAGTAAAAAAAAAATACAAGCATACACCCATATTTTCAAGCATTTCTTAATTCCACATTGGTTAATCATAAAAGACTTGGGAAAATTCAAGCTTTGGAAGTGGGAGAGGTTCTTGTAAGCTAGACAAGAAGCCTAAGAGCCCCATTTTTAGATCAATAAAAGCCTGCTATTGTTATTTTTTTTCCCTTACATTATTATTTTTAGGTAGGTCCTAATTATATTTTTACCCTTTGCACTTCTATATATGCCAAGGAGATCTTGTCATTTGAAGCATCCAAGAATTGTTCATTTATGTGATGTAAAAGGAGGTCCCCCCCTCAAAGCAGCTCTTTATCAAGGCATTGATCTATCTGTTCTTCTGCTTTTGTGTTATTTTGAGCTAGGTACATAATATTTTGATTCGAATTGGATCCATGAAAATTATTAGAGTTCTATGACTGTATCAAATCAGGACAGACTTCAAAAACTTGTGAACAAAGAGCTATCAGGAAGACCTCTGGACAATGGTAGTTTGTAGCCAGCAAGGAACGACGAGGACCTCGGTCAAAGGATATTGACCAAGGCCAATGGAGACCGTGCAGGAAGAAAACTAGTAGTTAGGAAGTCTAGATCAGAAAATGGAGGCCATTTTTAATGCACGATTAGCGCTTAGCACTAATCATGCATCGTTGGGAAAAACCCCTTGAAATGAAAAGGCCTGAGTGCTCAGTCACAAGGAAAAGCCGAAAACCATGGGAAAAGTGCTAAAGCAAAAGGCGGGCCCTGTGCTCCAAAACCAGTGGAATATCAGAGACATGTTGGGCAGTAAGCAAAATTGTCAGGAGACCCAGCAATGACATACAATGAATGACACTGTTTGGCGGATGAGAGAGAAAACCACCTCTCATCACTAGCTAACGGTCGAGCAAGTCAACCGCACGATAAGAGTGAACACCATAGGATCTGGGGGTTCAACATCTAACAGCGGAGATTGCGCCCGATGAATGATCGGATCTAGAGGGAGAATTAAGTTGCAGTGTATAAAAGTCTGAAGTCCGATTTGATCACTGAGTTGGTGGATGATTCATTACATAGTGTAACCAAAATACCAAACCGTTTGAGGAAGAGCTGGTGCAGTTCGTGAGAGGACAAGTGGCCAGTTCCCTGCGAGACGTTACATCGTGGCGATGACATAGAGGCAGGTAACTCCAAGCGATCAGCACCAGATGATCCGAAGGGGCCAAAGAGGAAGCAAATAGTCATGAGACAAATTGGCTTTAAGCCATGAATAGACAGAGACAGAGATAAGGAGAGCACAAATTGAGAGCGAAGCAAGCACTGTAAGAAAGAAGGAGACAGTGAGACAGAGAGACAGAACAGAGAATAAGCAAGAAGCAGAAAATAGAGAGCTGAGATAACCTACAAAGTAAGGTAGCATCAAGCAGGAAGAAGGCTTGAGAGGTTCAAGAAATCCCTGAGAGGATATCTGTCGATAACTGGGTACCAAATTGGACTCATCCCATTCAAGACTAGTTGAGGTCGAGACTTGGTAAGGAAGAGTTTGTGCACTCTAGTGGCTTGCGGAATCCCAAAACCACCCTGCTAAGCGTCATCTGTTTCAGGAGACTCAAATTGAGCTCCTCATTGTAAAAACTCTGCTTTAAAGACACAATAAGAAAAGGCCACCACCGAAAGCTGGACCGGAGACATAACCCAGGAGGATTGGGCGAACTCCTTGTTAATTTGTTGTGTTCTTGTATTTTCTTACTGTTTTCCATTTTCCAGTGTTTGTGTATTTTGCAATCTGATCGATTCGTTGCCTAGGATAACATAGACACACACCAACACATGAGTTTGTAATACCTTCATTCATTAATTAATTAACTAAGAGCACTCACGAGTGATTTTCAGATCAAGTGGTATCAGAGCAAAAGGATGTTAAGGTTAGATAAGCTTGTGTTGAGTTTAGTTGTTGAATGCTAACTAGATCAAAGCTCAAATTAGGAGAAGGAGAGTTGGTTGAAACTAATCTTGAAATTGGGAGAGTCTATCCTCAGAAGACAATGTCAGAGGAAGGTTCTATGGGGCCAAACCCTCAATTCATAGATAGTTTTCTAGCCATAAAGTCCATGGTAGAGGAAATGTATAGGGATTTAGAAAACAAAAAGATGAAGATTCATCAGGCTCCAAACAAGATAAAGGAAGATAAGTCTCACTTCCATGACCACTCAAAAGGAAAGGGGAAAGAAGAAATATTTCTCCCACCTCCTAATAGCCTTGAACATAAAAAGAAAGCATATTTGATTAAATTGGATATTAAATTTGATTTACCTATATATGATGGAGAGTTGAATGTAGAAAAGCTGGACAATTAGATTAGACAAATTGATGTTTATTACAGAGTGTAGAATATCAATTCAGACAAGAGAAAGATTCAGCTAGCAAGCCTACACCTTGGAGGCACTATCTTAGTTTGGTGGGAAGGCAGGACCCAAGTTGACATGAAGAGACATGGTAAGACTATCTCTGTCTGGAGTGAATTTGTTTCTGCAATCAAAAAATAGTTCTATCCATTGGCCTACGTGCAGCAAGCCATGATGAGCTGGAAAACTCTTCAATAGTTGAAAGGGCAAAGTGTACAGGGATACACTCAAGAATTTAGAAAGAGAGCATTGATTCTAGGAATCTCATTAGGCTCACCTAAGACTCTGTTGAAGTACATTGGTGGTCTACACAGTTACATGAGGCACACTATCCTCATGTTTAATCCCACTAGTATAGATGAGGTATATGTTCAAGCTACTCATCTAGAAGCTAGAGGAAAGAATGGAAGTCCAAAAGTTGGGGTATCATCCCAACCCACTGCAAGAAAGAATAAGGAGAAAAGAAAGCAGAAATGGAAAGCAAGGAAGGCTAACACTACACAGAAAAGCAAGGCTTCATGCACTCATTGTAAAAAGGATGGGCATGATGATGAGCACTACTGGGTTTTGCATCTAGAGCTGAGACCTAAGAAGTTCAAGGGAAAGAAGAAGAAGACTGCTGCAACTATTCAGAAAGATTTGGGGCCAGACTCAGGAGATGAAACAACTATTGTAGCCACAGGTATAAGAGGTAAGAATTCTTAAGCATCTACTAGTAATTCTACACAATCTACTATTGATGAAGAAAATGAGAGAAAAAGACATGAGCTTTTCCATATTTGAGTTATTTCCAAGCATCAAAAGGTTGATACTTTGTTTGATAGGTGCTCACAAGTAAATTTAATTTCTGAAGAAATTGTAAAGAAATTGGGATTAGTGACTACACCTCACAAGAAACCATACCCATTAGGATGGTTGAATGATAAAGCACAACTACAAGTGACTAGACAATGCAAACTCAAGTTTTCTTTTGGGTCAACATTTGTAGATGAGGTTGAGTTAGACATAATTCATTTGGATATATGTGGAATTGTTTTAGGAAGTCCTTACTTCTATGATAGAAAAGATATTTTCTATAGAGCCAAGAACAAGTATCTACTTGTTAAAGATGGAATCGAATACTTTGTAACAACTCATAAGCTCAAGAATAATTATACTCTCATAAACTCAGGGTAGATGAAAAGAATGATAAATTCATGCAAACAATTCTTACTGATGCTTGTAAAGGAAATGAAACGTTATAAAACCAATGTATTTGAGGGCTGTAATGCTAAACATCAAGCTGATTTAGAAAAGGTTGTTTCAGAGTATGATATCTTGCTTAAAGAACCTAAAGGTCTGCCACCCAAAAAGGAAATAGTGCATGATATTATTTTGCAGCAAGATGCTCCATTGCCTAACATTGGAATGTACAGGTTGTTCTCTTTAGAGAATAATCAAGAAGCAGGTGCAGGAGTTTCTCGAGAAGGGGTTCATCAGACCTAACACATCACCATGTGTGTCACCAATCATTTTGGTGAGAAAGAAAGATGGCTTGTGGAGAATCTGCATTGATTATCGAGCACTGAATAAGATAACAATCAAAAATCATTATCCCCTTCCTCACATCAATGATCTTTTAGATCAATTGAAAGAATCTGTTTATTTTTCCAAGCTAGAATTTCATAGTGGATACCATCAGGTCAGAGTTGTAGAACAAGATGCATGGAAGACTACTTTCAAAACAAAGCAGGGATTCTATGAGTGGTTGGTTATGCCTTTTGGCTTAACTAATGCTGCTACTACTTTCATGAGATTAATGAATGATGTACTGAGACCTTTTCTTGATGATTTTGTTATTGTGTATTTGGATGACATTCTGATATTTAGCAAAACGTGGGAAGAACACTTAAAGCATGTTAAGCTGACACTAGATGTTTTGAATAGGGAAAAAAATTATGTTGAACTCCCAAAATGTGAATTTGGCAATACATATTTGAATTATTTGGGTCATATAGTAAGGGGTGGTGAATTGAAGATAGATCCCTCTAAGGTGGTAGTCATTGTGAACTGGCCTAAACCCAAATCTGTTACAAAAGTTAGAAGCTTCTTAGGAGCAGCACAATATTGGAGGAAGTCCATTTCTAACTTTTCCTTAATTGCAGCTCCCTCACATGCTTTAACATGATTGAACAGGGTATTTCAGTGGGGAGGCAAACAACAGAAATCCTTCGACACCTTGCAAAAAAAAATTAGTACAACACCTGTATTAGCACTGCCTGATCTTCAAAGACTATTTGAGATCCAAATGGATGCCAATGTTTATGCCATGGGAGCAGTGTTGCCATAGCACGGTAAACCCATATGTTATCTAGACCCATTATAAATGCATCTACTATACTTAAGCATAATTCCGTGTTACATGAGAGTTACATTGAACAATATGCTCAAGATATAGACTTTAAAGATGTATATGCAACTTTAAGTCAAGGCAAACAATTAGAAGAATTGGATTATCATGTAAAGGACCAACGCTTATATCATTGTGGGAAGCTATGCATTCCACAAACTAAAAGAGTAAAGATAATTCAAGAAGCACACACTTCTCTAATATCAGGTCACTTTGGGGTAAGTAAAACAATTGCATAGCTGCAAAGATTTTGTTATTGGCCAAAAATGAATGAGACAGTTTCTAGATATGTAAGAGGGTGTACTATGTGTGCAAAAAGCAAGCCCAACAATAGAAAACTAGGCTTGTACACTCCATTACCAATTCCTTCTCATCCTTGGGAAAGTGTTACCATGGACTTTGTTGGAGGACTACCTAAATCTAGGAAAGGTCATGATTATCTTTATGTTGTTGTGGATAAGTTCAACAAAATGTGTATTTTGATACCTTGTAATAAACAGATTACAATTGAACAAACTGCAAAACTGTTCTTTCAACATGTATGGGTTCATTTTGGATTACCCACTTCCATTGTATCTGATCAAGACACCCAATTTATGGGAAAGTTTTGGTCAAGTCTATGGGAACTGATGGACACCAAACTGAAGAAAAGCACAACCTTTCATCCTCAAACTGATCACCAGACAGAAGTAGTTAATAGGATAGTGATCCAGTTACTCAGGGGATATTGCAGCAAGCATCCTAAGCTTTGGGATGAACATTTATGTTATGTGCAGCATGCTTGCAACAGAGCAAAACATTCTTCTACACAAAGATCTCTTTTTGAGACCTGTTTTGGTTTCACCCCAAGGTCTCCTTTGGATTTTGTCTTTGGTAAAGACACCACAGTTGAGGGACATAGTGATGTGGACAGGGCAACTAGGTTCATTGAACAGATCCAAGAGATCCACTAGGTAGTATATGAATAGTTGGAAAAGAGGCAAGCCAAATACAAGGCAAGGCATGACAAGCATCAGATGGAGCATAGTTTCCAAGTTGGTGACCAAGTATGGTCGTATATCAGCAAGGACAGGATGCAAGGTGAAGGTAAAAAGCTAAATCCATTCAGGTATGGACCCTTCCAGATACTTGAGAATATTGGTGAGAATGCTTTTTGTCTTGATCTACCAGCTTACATGAACATCTACTCAGTCGTAAATGCAGATTGCTTGAGATCATTTACACCTTCACTAATTGAAGATCCCGAAGAGCAGAGTCAATTGCCTTCTATTAATGACTTGTTACTTGAATATCTTAATGAATTGCTGGAAGACACAGTGCTGGACAGGAAGGTGAGGACGATGCGCAGGGGTTATGTTGAGTACCTCAAATTTTGGCTCAAGGGTTCAAAGCCGAGCAGTGCAAAGTGGATAGAGATTGGACAAGTGAGACAATTGTACCCTCACTTAGTCGATGCTTGAAAACCAACTTTTGGTGGTCCAAAAGCTTTTTTAGTGGGAAGGCCATGATCTGAATTGGATCCATGAAAATTATTAGAGTTCTATGACTGTATCAAATCAGGACATACTTCAAAAACTTGCGAACAAAGAGCTATCAGGAAGAGCTCTGGACAGTGATAGTTTGTAGCCAGCAAGGAACGACGAGGACCTTGGTCAAAGCATGCTGACCAAGGCCCATGGAGACTGTGCAAGATGCAAACTAGCAGTTAGGAATTATGGATCGGAAAACGGAGGCCGTTTCTGATGCACGATTAGTGCTTAGCGCTAATCATGCATCACTAGGTAAAACCTCTCGAAATGAAAAGTCTCGAGCGCTCGGTCACAAGGAAAAGCCGAAAACCGTGGGAAAAGTGCTAAAGCAAAAGGCGGGCCTCACGCTCAAAAACCGGTGGAATATCAAAGGTATGTTGGGTGGTAAGTGGAATGGTTAGGAGACCTAGCTATGCCATACAACGAATGACACGTCTCTAGCAGATGAGAGAGAAAACCACCTCTCATCGCGGGCTAACGGTCGAGCAAGTCAACCACGCGATAAGAGCAAACAACATAGGATCTGGGGGCTCAAGATCTAATGGCGGAGATTGCGCCCAATGAATGACTGGATATGGAGGGAGAATTAAGACGTGGCATATAAAATTCTGAAGTCTGATTTTACCGTTAAGTTGGTGGATGAATCATTACATAGCGTGATCGAAATACCGAACCGTTTAAGGAAGAGCTGGCACAGTTCATGAGAGGACAAGTGGCCACTTCCCTGCGAGATATTACACAATGGCGATGATGCAGAGGCAGAGAATTCTAAGCGAACAGTAGCAAACGATCTGAAGGGGCAGAAGAGGAAGCGAACAGTCATGAGACACATTGGCTCTAAGCCATGAACAAATAGAGATAGAGATAAGGAGAGTGCGAAGTGAGAGCGAAGTGTGCACTGTAAGAAAGAAGGAGACAGTGAGATAGAGAGATAGAACAAAGAATAAGCAAGAAGCAGAAAATAGAGAGCTAAGCTAGCCTGCAGAGTAAGGTAGCATCGAGTAGACAGAAGGCTTGAGAGGTTCGAGCAATCCCTGAGAGGATATCTATCGGGAACTGGGTACCAAATTGGACTCATCCCATTCAATACTAGTTGAGGTCGAGACTTAGTAAGGAAGAGTCTGTGCACTCTAGTGGCTTGGGAAATCCAAGAACCACCTTGCTAAGCATCATCTGTTTCAGGAGACTCAAATTGAGCTCCTCGTTGTAAAAAATCTACTTTAAAGACACAATAAGAAAAGGCCACCATTGAAAGCTGGACTGGAGATGTATCCCAAGAGGATTGGGTGAACTCCTTGTTTATTTGTTGTGTTCTTGTATTTGCTTACTGTGTTTCTCTTACTGTTTTCCATTTTCCAGTGTCTGTGTATTTTGCAATCTGATCAATCTGTTGCCTAAGATAACATATACACACACACCAACACATGAGTATGTAATAACTTCATTCATTAATTAATTAACTGAGAGAACTCACGAGTGGTTTTCATATCACATTTGGTATCAGAGATTGATTTTGAGATTTTTTATTTGATTGACCTTGAAACTATTTCATATTTGTGATTGTGGCCTCCTAAGGTCTGAAATTTTGTCTTGAGATATCTCTTTGTGTCTTCTTTCCAACCTCACAAGTTACACTAAGATTGGATTATTTCAGATATAGTTATTTCAAATCTCCCACGATGGTCTGATTATGGATTGGTTCAGTATAACGAACTTGTATAGTCTGCCATGTGTTATTGTTTCAATATTCACCCCTGAAACTCATACTCGAAAAACTACAAATCATGTATTTTCAGTCACTTTTTATGGAATTCAAGTCTCATGGTCAAAGAGAAAGTTATGATTTTCCACATGACACTTGAGACAAAATTTAGGAGCCTTAAGAAATGGTAACATCCTTGGACCATATATTCAAAAATATAGTGAACCAAGATCTGAAATTTTGACACAATGTTCATCAAGATTTCTACTCCATGTCAATATAACTTCTTTGAAGCATAAAAACCCTAGATTAAAATAACACAAATTCAAAAGAAGAGATACACCAACGTCTTCACAATAAGCCACTTCAAGTGGGTAGCCTTCTTTTACATCACATAAATGAACAATTCATGGATGCTTCAAATGACAAGGCCTCCTTGGTGTATATAAGAGTCTAAAGGGTCAAAATAAAATTAGGGCCTACATACAATAATAATGTAATGGCACAACAATAACAATAGTTGGCTTCTATGGGGAACAACAATAATAATATAAGGGCTACACTAGTATTATGGGGACCTAATAGTTAATATCATATGAATCATTAAAAGCTTACCATAGGGTCAAGAAGGAATTTTTTTTGGAGGGCCTTAAATCTGATATTCAAAATTTTGTGGCAGAATGTTTGTTTTACCTACAAAATAAAGTTGAGACAATTAAGTCCACATGTCTTTTACAACCATTGACCATTCCAAGTCAGCATTGGGAGGAGATATAAATGGTTTTATCACAAGTATACCCAAGTCCAAAGGAAAGAGTGTCATCATGGTGGTAATTGATAGACTTACCAATTATGCGCACTTTTGTGCATTATCTCATCCTTTCAAAGCTAGTACAGTCGCTATTACATTTGTGGAAATAATTCAAAAGCTACATGGAAACACAAAGGTTATTGTAAGTGACAAAGATCCCATTTTCACTAGAAAGTTTAGGACAAAATTATTTTCTTGCCTTGGTAATCAATTAGCTCATAGTTGATCTTATCATCCTCATTCTAATGGGAAAAGTGAGATATTAAATATATGTTTGGAAGGATATCTTCCTTGCTATATTTCTGATAGACATACACAATGAGTTAATTGGTTACCTATGGCTAAATGGTGTTATAACACTTCCTTCCATACCACAACAAAAATGACCCCATTTGTGGAATTTTATGGATATCATCCACTGTCCATCACATTGTCTCTGAGAGACAATTGTAAGGTTCGATTAGTGGAATATCACATCGAGCATCGATAATAAGTTCTCCAGCTTTGAAAGGATAACCTAACTCTGGCACATAATTGAATGAAACAACTTGCATATCATCATCACAATGAAAGAATTTTTAACATGGGTGATTGGGTATTTGTATAACTACAACCATACAAAAAATGTCCCTCAAGCAAACTAAGAAGGATGATAAATTATCACCCAAGTACTATGGACCTTATAAGGTGTTGCAAAAAACTAGTACTATGGCATATAGAAAAGAGTTTCCTCCATCTTCATGAGTACACCCAATTTTCCATGTTTCATGCTTAAATAAGGTTATAGGTGACAAGCTCCAAATTAAAACTATATTGCCAAAACTTGACAAGGAAGAAAAAATCATATTGGAGCTTGAAGCAATCATGGAAACAAGAATCTGATAGCTACAAAATGAATCAATTTCAGAGTATCTGATTAAGTGGAAGAAATTACGTGTTGAAGATTCCACATGAGAGGATGAGTACTTTATATAGAAGCATCCATAAATACAAGCATCGAGGACAACACTTTTTTGAAGGAGAGGGGCATGTTAGGTACCTATAATACTAGTGTAGCCCCCATATTGTTATTTTTGTGCCCCATAGAACCCCACCATTGTTATTGTTGTGTCCTTACATTATTATTTTTTTGTAGGCCTAATTATAATTTGACACTTTAGAATCCTATTTATATACCAAGGAGGTCTTGTCATTTCAAGCATCCAAGAATTATTCATTTATGTGATGTAAAAGGAGGTTTCCCCCTCAAAGTGGCTTATTATCAAGGCATTGATCTATCCTTTCTTTTGTTTTTGAGTTATTTTGATTTGGGTACATAACATTAACTCTCTTTGTCTCAAAATTATCTATTAAGGATGAATAAAAACATGAAATACCAACATATAATTGTCAAGTTAATATTGAGAAACTCAATAATTGTTTGAAATAGCTAGAGGTATATTTCAACTCTTATTAGATAAAAGAGAAGGACATATTTTTCCTGTTGAAAATGTCTAGATATGCTTTGTTATGCTGGGAGACCTATGTACATGCCTTGAGACTAGGAAAGAAGTTAATGGGTTACAAAATGAGAGAATTTCAAGGAATTATTGAAATCACAATTATATCTCATAAGATATGTAAATGAATAGAGCATGGATTGAAAATACCTATTGCAGGGACAAGGATGACAGTATAGGAATACATGTTGAATTTTGGAAGAAAGCCAACATGTTGGGTATATCTTTAGAAGAACCTAAGGTATAAAATTAATATCTTGGAGACCTATTCAACGAAATCTAAATGCAATTAAATTTGGGTAATGTGAGAAGAATAATTGCACCCAACAAAAAAACTCTCTACATCCAACTAGACTTCAAGAAGGGGAAAGACCAAAAGGTCCGGGAAGAGACCAATGAAGATAAAGGTAAGAAGATTTCAATGACAACCAAAAGAGGGAAAGGTTCCAAGAAAAATTTTAAACATGGTGAGGAAAGTGAGCACATAAGTGAGAAATGATGGAAGATTCACTTTGGAAGTGCATCCAAAAATGCACAATTCCCCCGTGGAATTTGTTTGAACTAACATTTCGTGTAACATCCAAGAGATAGTTATTGATCCTAGACTCATGAGGTATCATGAAGTTGGTACTTCATTTTCCTTGTCCCATCAAAGTTTGAATCAGAATGTGCAATAAGATTGAAGTCATCCACCTTGGTGTACTTTATTCCATAATATTGAGTTCCCTTTAAGTATCTCAGGACTTTTTTTGCAGCTGACCAATATCCCTCACATGGTTTTTGCATGAATTTGGAAAGGATGGTCACAACATATGAGATATTTGGTCTAGATGTGATAGGGTAGGTGAGGCTTCCTACAAGTTGTCTGTAATTTGTTTCATCCTCAAATTTTTTCCCTTCTTTTCATGTAATCTTCAAGTTCTATTCCATTGGAGTGGAGATAAAGGTGTTTTTTCCATGCCAAATTTGTTCAATAGTTCTCCAATGTACTTTTTCTGGGAAATGAATATGTATTTTGTATTTTAATTGACTTCAATTCCCATGTAATAATGAAGATTCGCCAAGTCTGTCATTTCAAAACCTTTGTTTAGATATTTCTTCACGAATGCAATATAAGTTTCAATGTTTCCAGTTATTAACAAATCATCTACAAATACTACAAGATACGCAATTGTTTTTCCAACATTTTTGACAAACAAAGTTGCATCATCAATATTGTAGTGTTTAAAATCTAGGTTCAAAAGATGCTCAATTAGATTTTCATACCATACAACGATTAGATGAGCTTGCATACCTTTTTTTCTTGTCCCTTCACAACAAAACCCTTAGGCTGAGATAATTTTTTTTCTTTCAAATCCCCATTCAAGAAAGTTGTCTTCATGTCTATCTAATGGATTTTCCATCCTTTCTATGCTTCCAAAGGGAATTGGTCCAAATAGTCACCCATTTTGTTGTGGGAGTGAAGGTTTCCTCATAGTCAACACCTTATTTTTTTGCAAATCCTTTTGCTACGAGACTTACTTTGTTCTTATCAAGTGAGTCATCTGATTTATACTCGTTTTTGAAGATTCACTTGTAGCTAATTGGTTTGGTTCCGTATGGAGGATCCACCAACTTCCAAGTCCCATTTTTGATGAGTGCATCATATTTATTCTACATGACTTATTTCCATTCATTAAGAAGTATACTCTTTGAAGGAAGTGGGTTCAAAGTCAATATACAAATTCAGTTCACAATTAAATGAAATATCCATGTCATCTTCATCACCTAAATTTGCACCTCCATTGTATCTATGGTAAAATTATTTTCTAGTATTTTTGATCTCATGACAATGGACACTTTCAAGTGCCTTGATCAACCACTTTGGTTTTTTTTTAGAAGGACCAGATGTATTCTATGAGGGTGTGACATCATCGATGTGCAACTTCTCAATTCTTCATATAAAATCATCCAAATTTGATAAGACGTTTGAAATTTATTCATGAGGAGGAGCTGGTTCTGGTTTTGCAGAGGGAGACTCCAAATATTGACCCATAATTGGGCACCCCCATTCAACATTTGAAAATTCATTCTCAAATTCATGATATGTCTCCATCAAATAAATCCTTCCTAGACGATCAAGTTGTCTCTCAACAAAGTCATCACTTTTAGTGGACTCAAGGAATATGACATCTCTAGAAAGTATGAATTTCTTATTTGCCTCATCATAAAAATGATAGGACTTTTTGGTATTCAAGTACCCTAAGAAAATGAATTTACAACTCCTTGCATCAAGTTTGTTTCTCTGCTATTATGGAATCAAGGCATAACAGGCAGAACCACAAACCCCTAGTTTATTATGGAGGGGGTGTGGCCATACCACATTTCATAACGAGACTTGTTTCAAAGAGCATGCGATGGACATATGTTCTTTACATAGACTGCACACAAAATTGATTCATCCCAAAACATCAATTTTACATTCTTAAAGAACATCAACAATGTTCTGTTCATCCTCTCACCTACACCATTTTGTTGAGGATTGTATGGAATTGTTGTTTGATGTTGGATCCCGTGTTTTTTTTCCAAAGAAAAAATCAAAATTTCTATTAAGGCAATAAAAAGTTACATAGTTTATGCACTAAAGCATTCAATATACTGTATGTTCATCATAAAACATAGAGTGTAAATTTGGGCTGGTAAGAAAATAAAAATAATTCTCCCACCCCAATATATGAAAAAAAGTGTTGATTCAATTTCCCGAGCCTCCTCATATGTTAGGAAAACATCCCAAACAGGAAACGAATCAGTTACTGTCATGTTGTAAAATTTTAAAAAATCATAGTAAAGCACAAGGGTTTTAATTGTTTCTTTAAAAATCCCTGTTTACATCTCGATAAAAAATAGAGTATAGTTTCATTCTAAGGACCATAAAAAGAAACAAAAAGAAACTAGAAATAGAGCTTCAAAGCACAAACAATGGCTAATCTGACACATGGATCATATCTATTTTTGTTTCATTTATGCTCCAGATGTCCAAAACTTGTTGTAAGCCCTCCTTAGATAGGAGGTCTGCAACAATGTTCCATTCCCTGTAGATATGGCACATAGTAATAGAATTAATTTTTTTTTTTCAAATTTAAAATTTTTTCTAACAAGGGACTCAACATATAGTTTTGACATCTAAATTCTCCATTAAACCATTTGATAACATTCTGAGAGTCACTGAAAATCTGAACTGATCTCAAACCCAGGTGTATAAGCCACCATAGTAAAATTTTGAAGGTTTGGACTTTAACATAATTGTTGGTTCCTCCTCCAAGGCCCACCGAGGCTTTTAAGTTTTTTTGTGCATTTGTATGGATTCTATTCCTGCCCCACATATATCCGATGATTAGAGGCACCATCAAAATATGCCTAAGGTATATCTCCCCTAATATTTTCCTCCCTAATCCCCCTCTATTTTTCTTTTGGATTTGGTAAGGGGATGCTCTCAGAAATTGAAGGGCATTCAATCGTAATGTGCTCATGTGAAGGTTCTAGGTCCTTGAATATACTCTTGTTCCGGGCCAGCCAAGTGCCCCATGATATTATTAAGGGTAAATTTTTCAGATTTTCCTCCTGAGTGTCATTCCACCATTTTTTCCACACTTCTCTAATAATTTCTCCATCCCACCTCTGGGATTTCTCTGTCAAACTCAAAGTCTCGTCCCATACCCTTTTGTTGAAAGGACACTTTAGGAACAAACATTGCATTAACTCATCTTCTTTCTTACACAACAAGCACCAACCTAGTCCCATATTATTTATTTTCTAAATATTATCCCATGTTGGTACTTTATTCCTTAGAATATGCCGAAAGAACAATCTTTCTTTAGCTGGGAGTTTTGATTTCTAGATGGATTTATACCACCACTCCAGCTCGACCCATCCTTTCTTTGACATTAGATAGTTGTATCCATACTTTGGTGAGTATTTTCCTATGGGTGCATGAACCCATCTCAACTTGTCTGGGTGATTTTTGAGGCGTACATTCGATCTCTGAAGTTCCTTGATAAAATTTTGGCATTCCTCAAACCATTGGGGCTCCAAATGCAGACCCCCCCTGTAAGCCAGGCTTGATGCCAGATTGTTGATTGTCATACCTTCTCTATTTGGCATAGGTTTTAAACCCCTCTCAATTTCAAATGGTCATTGATCTCCCAAGATAGGGCATATCCTTCATTTCATCCACCCATGGATCCTCTCCCACCCTTATTTTCTCTATGTTCCCAACAGGCCAGGAGAGCCCTTATTCAATGATCTTGATCGAATCCAGTGTTTCTTTCCACACAACATAGGCTTGGGGGTATCCCTTATCCATCTTTCTGAGCCACTCATCCATTGGGATCGAATCAATATATTTCCTTTTGACCAACGAAATCCACATATTTTCCATCGATATTAGCCTCCATCCCAATTTTGATACTAAATATGGGGCGAAAGCTAAGAGGTCTTTTATACCCTGTTGGACATTGGATAAATTAATGCTCCCTATGTGTCCTCTCATGGATCTTTATATTTTGCGATGCGATCATTAACTAACACTTGTGGGTTTTGGTCTAACAGAAATCGTCATTCCCAACAAGTGGTATCAGAGCGTAGGTCAAAGTTTGATACACACCCGGCTCATGTTGCGGGGGATATTGTTGGACATTGGATAAACCAATGCTCCTTGTTTGTTTCGTGACATCGACTAACCGTCTCTCGTGGATCCTTATCTCTGGAAATGCGATCATTGACTAACACCTGTGGGTTTTGGTCTAACAACAGTCATGGTTCCCAAAATACCCCACCCCCCATTCCTTTAGTCTTTCCACTTTCTCCCAAGCCACCCATTGGAGAACTGAGTCCTCTTTTGAACTAGCCCACAAGAATCTGTTGCATTCTTCCCTTACCCTCAGAAGAATTCCTTTTGGGAAACCATGTTAAGGCAGTCTAGTAGACCAGGATTGCCATGACCACTGACTTAATCAATACCAACCTTCCCGCTCTTGACAACCATTTGTAGCTCCAATGTTTTACCATGTTCTCAATCTTCACCACCAACCAATGCCAATCCTGTATCCTGTAACTATTTTGCTTTCAATGGAACCCCAGATATTTGAAACTATCTGACATCCTCTTTTCCTTATAGGGAAGGTCCTTTGATATCCTTTTAATCTCTACCCTTGAGAAACCTTCAAGTATCATGGAGGATTTTTGTATATTAATGCACATTACAGTGGCTTTTAGAAATAGATGAAGGATTGTTTTTAATTGATGGGTTTCACTCCTGCTTCCATCACTAAAGAGAAGTATGCCATTAAAAAATAACAAGTAAGATATATGAAGGTTGAAAACCATTTCAATGCCTTTTATATCGCCTCTTCTCCTTGATTCTAGGATCATTTGACTAAGTCCCTCTACTGTTAGGAGAAAGAGTAGAGGAGAGAGGGGGAATCCTTGATGAAGGCCCCTCTAGCTCTAAGAAAAATATGTAATTTCCCATTGATCAGGACTACAAAGTTGATGCTTATCATACATCCCTTCACCCAGTTTATGAATCCATTGTTAAACCCTAGGTGAGTCAGTAGCATTCTAATGTAAAGGCAACTAATTTGATTGTATTCTTTGGAGAGATTGATTTTAAAAATTTCTCCTTTTATCTGGCTCTTTTTGATGCTATGTAAGCTCTCCTGTGCTACCCCCACTGCTTCATGGATTTTTCTACCATCCAGAAACCCAAATTTCTCTTTTTATATGTTCCTTGAGAGAATAGGTTTCAATATGACTTCTATTACTTTTACAATAATTTGGTAAATAAAATTACACAGGGATATAGGTTTGAAGTCCTCAAAAGATGAAGGTTCCTAGGTCTTAAGAATTAAGGGAAAAAAGGTAGCATTGAAAGGTTTATATATCATTCCTTTTACCCAGGATTCCTCAACAACCCCTATAAGTTCATCCCCAATGGACTCAATGAAATGTTAAAAAAACTCCATAGTCCATCCATCTGGGCCTGGGCTCTTATCATTCTACATTGACCTTAAAATCCCTTCGACCTCCCCTTTTGTCACTGGATTACATCATTATCCTCCTCCTATATATACCTTGGGAAGGTTTGAGCAATCCTAATCATCTCAACAATTGACACCTTAGCTGGGGCTTTAAAGAGTTTTTTTAAATGGTTCCTTCCAAGGAGGGACAGATCCTCAAAAGACTTAGCTAGAATTTCTTCCTCCAATTTTAGACCCCAGATAGTGTTTATATTTTCCCAGACTTTGGCATAATTCTGGAAGAATTTTGAGTTTTATTCCCCGGCTGACAACTAAATAGCTCTTCTTTTTAGTTTCACTGCTCTTCCCTATCTGTGAGGATTTTCCTTCAATTAGTTTCTTGTTGCTTGATCCTATCCCTCTTCTCTACTGACTCATATCTATCTGCTTCTGAGCTCTCCAACAAGTCTAAATCCTCTCGTATATTTTTTTAAATGAGCTTCTCCTTTGTCTTTCTTGATTGTAGCCCATTCAATGGTTTCCTTTTACATATGTTTCAAGTTCTCCATGAAAAAATAAGCTTTCCCTTCCTTTGATCCAAATTTAAACATGAAAAAAATAAATTACAGATATAACCCTAAATATAGAGATGCAACAGAAATAACACTATCTTTCATTAATAACAAATAATGAAATATGCTTACAAATAGAATGGAAATGAGACTAGCTCAGATGATGATAGCTTAGAGATGTGGTGGCTACATGCCTCAAAACTTAGTTACAATGAGGCTCAAGGGCCTTTTTATTATTGAAAAATAATAGAAAAACCTAAACAACCAAAACCCTAACCCGAGGAGATGTAACACGAAGAGTTTATGGGCGCCGTTGGGGTTAGTTGGGCAACCAACATCCCAAGGTCGTAACTTGGTCATACTATCTCCATTTGATGTGCATGATACCTCGTTGGAAATATATCTTCGAGGAATACAACTAGAAACATGATTTCAACAAAATTTCTTAGAGTAATATTTCCCAGAAAATGTCGTTTAGGGCCTCAAAACAGCTCCAAAAGTTCAAGACCTGAAAAACAACCAAAATTAGTAAACTTTGCTATAATTAAGGAAATTGAAAAACTAAAAGAAACAATGGTGGGGGTCCATGTGGAACAGGTGGGTGGCCACAATTATCCACCTAGATCATTCCTCCCCATTTAGGAAGCAATGGTCTCCATTGCGTTGAGTTCCTCCATGAGATGAGGAAATTTCTGTTGAACTTGGTCCTTAGTGAGCCATTTTCCTTAGTGCAAGAGTTATTCGACTTTGACAACTCGATACAGTTGGATCTTTTGCTGACGAGTGTTCTTGATTTGCGTGTCCATGATCCGATCAATTGCAGTTTGTTCCATGCAGTCTGTATTTAACTCTGTTGGTGTGAGTTGTTCTGCAATGTCGGATGTGTCCAATAATGGTGGAAAGTATGGCTGAAGGCGATCCACATTGAACACTAAGTGCAGGCCAAGGAATGGGGGAATGTTGAGCTCAAAATCACTATTTCCCATAGCATTGGTGATGGTGTATGGTCCATATAAAAGCAGATGAATCTTGAGGTGGGGCCCAGCGAGGCGCTCCTTCTACAAATGTAGCCAAACTTTGTCGCTCACCTGGAACTTGTGTGGCACCCAATGCTGATCATGCCACTGCTTGTACTTAGCATTGGATTTTTCCAGTATTTCATGGACCTGTTGGCAAATGTGTTGAATGTTCTCAATGAAGATATTTTCCTTGTCAACTTCTGACTAGACATGAGCCGAATCTACTTGAGTCATTGAAAATGGTATGGCCACATCAATGGGACATAGTGGCTAGAATCCCAAGCCCACTTGAAAAGGGCTATGGCCAATCGAGCTATGGAGAGACTGGTTGTAGTTGTGCTGGACATAGGGGAGGCTTTCATCCCATGTGTTTCGATGCTTTGAGTTGTACATGCGCAGAATGTGTACAATCATCCTATTGACAACCTCTGTTTGGCCATCTGTTTGGGGATGGAAAGTTGTGGACTTAGTGAGCTTGGTGTCCAACATCAACCAGATACTGCACCAAAATGTACTAAGGAAATTTCTATCCCAACCTGAGATGATATATTATGGGATCGCAAAGTGTACCCACACTTGTTCAAAGAAGAGTTTAGCAATGGTTTCTGCTATGAGACTCTTCTTTCAAGCCGCCATAATGGCCATCTTCGAGAATCTGTCTATGACTACTACAACACAGTCATTTCCATGCTTAGTAGAAGGAAGGCCTGACATGTAATCCATGGAGATGGATTCCCAAGGTTGACTAGGGGTAGGCAGCATAGTATAGATACCTTGATCCTTGATGGTTAGTTTGGAAATGGCATAGGTAGTGCAAGATTTGATGTAATTCTTGACATCCTGTCAAAGATTCGGCCAATAGAAATAGTTTTGTAGTACTACCACCATTTTCTCGACCCCGAAATGCCTAGCGGCTTGACTTTAGTGCGCTTCCCAAATCATCTTCACATGCTCTCTTGAAGGAACACAAAGGTGTCCTAGGTGGCATAACAAAGCATCCTGGAGGTGAAAATCTGGAACTTGTTGACCCTCCAAGAGTGTATGGTATGTGTGGCTGAATTCTGGGTCGCTTTTGTAGAGAAGTGTCCAATTAGAAGTCTCGCTGCCACAAGAGTTGAGCACAGTGGTTAATGCCATGATAGGTGGTCGGTTGAAGAAACCTACAAGATTATTTGTGCCACCCTTATTGTACTTGATATTCAAATGGAAATGTTGTAGGTATGTGGACCACCTATGATGGTGATCATTCTACAACTTCCCTTGTGTCTGTATGAACTGCAGGGGTCGATGGTCTATGTGGATGATCATTTCCTTCCCCAAAATGTAATGGTTCCATTGTTGGCAAGCCTACACAATGGAATACATCTCATTTCATAAGTGGGATACTTCCGAAGTGTGTCTGAAATTGTCTCACTGTGATATGCCATTGGATGCCCCTGTTGAGTAAGGACTGCCCCAATAGCATACTTAGAGGCATCTGTCTCGATCTCAAATGGTTGTTGGAAGTTTGGTAATGTGAGCACTGATGCAGAGAAGAGGTGATGTTTCAACTCTATGAATACCTTCTATTGAGATTCATACCAAAAGATTTTTTCTTTTTCTCCTCCTTTCGTGACTTGACTCGAAGGCCAAGTGATATGAGAGAACCCCAACACAAAAGTGCGGTAGAAATTGGCAAGACCAAGAAAGCTGCATAGTTCCGCAAGAGTGGTTGGGGTTGGACAATATCGATTGACTTGGATCTTGGCTGGATCCACTTGCACCTCTTGTTCATCAATAATGTATCCTAGATATTGAACCGGGGTCATGCCAAAAGTGCTTCTCCAAATTGGCATACAACTTGTGTTTCTGTAGTGTCTGGAGAACCTGTCAAATGTGGTGGAGATGCTCTTCCCAACTCTGGCTGAGGATCAGGATGTCATCCAAGTATAGCACTACAACTGAGCTAGTGAATGACTGCAAGATGCCATCCATAAGCCTCATGAAGGTTGTAGGAGCATTCATCAACCCGAAAGGCATAACCAACCATTCGAAAAGGCCCTCCTTGGATTTGAAGGTAGTCTTCCACACATCAGAGGGTTCGATTAGTACTTGGTGATATCCAAACTTCAAGTTGATCTTGCTGAAATATTCCCCCCCTTGAGTTGGTCCAAAAGGTCATCAATCCACGGGATTGAGTACCTATTCCAAACAATGATCTTGTTTAACGCTCGATAGTCAATACAGAGTCTCCAAGTCTCATCCTTCTTCAATTCTAACATGAACGAGCTCCCACAGGTTGATGAACTCAACCGAATGTGACATTTTTGTAGCAACTCCCGAATTTTCCTCTTGACTTCATCATTCTCCATAACAGAGCACCAATAGATTGGTCCATTGGATAACGACACACCTGGGGTTAGATCAATTGAGTGCTTGACCTCGTACTCCTCCACGACCTTGTCCATCTATTGTTGTCGTGCGGAAGGGCCCTGTCTAGAGGTCATGGCCATCGTATTCTTCTTTCCTTGAGGGCATATCATCAGGAAAAACGAATTTCCCAATTTTTGAAATGAGTTTACTCCATTGTTTTGCAGTAACCAGAGGGATGGTGGTATGCAGTGCTACCTCCAGTATCTTGTACAACTTATTTCCCAATGTAACAATAACAACAAAAATCCTTGACTCATACACAACATGTCACTTCCACAAGTATGTTTGGCCTAATAATACATCACAAACGTCAAGGGGAGCAACGTCACATAACCTCATCCATGAAGGGCTTGATGTTGTACGAAAGGTGACATTGTTGGCTCATGCGTAGATCCCGTCCTTGTTGAAGCCATCCGATGGTGTACATTTGTGGGTGTGTTGTGGTTGATAGATCCAATTGCTTCATGACCTCTATTACAATGAGGTTCTTTTGGCTCCTTCTGTCGACAATGAACTGTAGCAGGGAACCCTTTACCCACATGTGGGAGTGGAAGAGACGCTCCTCCTCCTCTAGATCTTTGGGTTCCTCCTTCTAGATCTTTGTGGTGATGATGGTGGCACTGGATTGCACATCATAATATGTTTCCATTTGTCATCCCCCTTGTCGGGTTATGATTCAGAGTCAGAACATGCATATGATTCTAAAGCCTTCAGTTCAGCCACTAGTGATTGCTTGGCCCGACACTCACTTGTGTTGTGGGTGGAGCTCTTATGGAACTCGCACCACTTTCCTATGTCCTTCTTCAGATTCGCAATGTTGTCCTTTTCTTGTGGCCTTGGCGGGTTGTCCAGGGCCATCCCGCCTTGGCTTTTCCCTTTGTTCTGTGTTTTAGGGTAACCTTTCCCTTATTTTGGATTCACAAATGCAAAGTCTCGCTTCTCTTGTTTAAACTTCTACTTGATCTTGACGACATATCAGTACGTCGTGCCAAGCAAGGAGATGTCAAGGAATTCCATCTCATCCTGGATGTATCTACGTAGGTAGCCGCGGTACTTGAGTACCAAACTTTTCTCAGAATCCTTGATACCCAACTTCGTGCGAAGGGTATGAAAAACATTGGTAAACTCTAGCACATCTTGGTCCCTTCCCTGCCACTGCGTGGTCCACTTTATGTATTTGTCCTCGTAGCTCCCGACAGCGTAGTACTTATCCTTGATGGTGTCCCAGAATGAATTCCAAGTGGGAGTGGCTGAAAATAGTGAGGTCGTACGTTCATCCTTCTTCTCACAATAGGTTTCCCACTAGTTATTAATGTGGGGGGCGGCTTTGAGAAGAGCAAAAGTAGTATTTTCTCGGCTGGAAAAGTCATGAACAGAAAAGTATCCTTCTAGTAGATTCAACCATTTATCTACTATGTCTGTAGCTATTTGGCCCTCAAATATGGGAATTTTAAAGTTTACTTGTACCTTAAAAGGTGTGTAGCCTCCAGAGTGGTTGTTGGATGTGGATGCACCACTAGTGGGCAACCGTTGAAGGATTTGGGAAAAGTTATCCATCATCGCGTTCCTTTGTTTCTCGAGAGTCTCCTCGAGCAATATTTTGATAAGATATCTTGCTCCCTCATATTTCTTTTCTTCCCTCATGGAATGCCATCATGATTTCTGATGCTGGTCTTGCAAAGGTTCAACTAGTTCGAGCCCTAACTCCTTATATCCTGACCTCGTTGGGGACATGCAAAAAAAAATAGAGAAAGAGTAGACCCCTCTAATACCACTGATCCGAATTTAAATAGGAACGCAAAAAATTAAAGATATAACCATTAATCTAGAGATGTAGCAGAAATAACACTATCTTTCATTAATATCAAATAATGAAATATGCTTACAAACATGATGGAAATGAGACTAGCTCGGGCAATGGTAGCTTACCTATGGGAAAAGATGTGGTAGCTACATGCCTCTGAACTAACTTACAATGAGGCTCAAGGGAATTTTTATATTTGAACAATAAGAGAAAACCCTAAACAACCAAAACCCTAACCCAGGGAGATCTAACACCTAGAGTTTATGGGCCCCATTGGGGTTAGTTGGGTAGCCAACTTCCCGGGGTTGTAACTTGGTCATATTATCTCCATTTGACGTGCATGATACCTTTTTGGAAAGATATATCCAAGTAATACAACTAAAAACACAATTTCAATGAAAATAATTGTAGGAATACTGCCCAAAAAACGTTGTTTAGGGTCTCAAAATGGCTCTAGAAGTCCAGGACTCGAAAAACTGTCAAAAATAGTAAAATGTGCTACAATTAAGGAAACTGAAAAATTGAAAGAAACAATGGTAGGGGTCCACGTGGAATAGGTGGGTGGCCACCAATATCCACCTGGATCAGCCTTTATCATCAACCCTTGCCATCCAAGCGGTTTTGAACAGGTTATTAAAGGATTCATCTTTGAGCCATGACGAATTAAACTTGAAAGGGGCACCAGGATTTTTATTTGGGCCTTTCATCTCTAGCAATATGGGGAGATGGTCTGAGTCTCCTCCTTCTCGTACACAATTTCTAAAGACTGGAAGTCTAGCCACAAGTTCTTCTCTAAGAAGGAAGCGATCCAACCTCTCAGCCACCCTAGCTTCCCCTATTCTCATATTTCTCCAAGTTGGCTTGGACTTGATCCGATTGATGTCTATAAGCTTCTTGGAACTGATATTGTTCATGAAGAAGTCTGTTAGAGGGTTGACATGAGCGAAGGTCCCCAAGTTTCTGAGATACCCAATGAGAAGTTCATGTCCACACCTAACACTAGGTTTGGGTTCTCCATAAAATATTTAGAAAATAGGTTATTCCAAAAAGGAGCCCGGTCCTGAGGGGGCCCATATATATTTAGAATTAATAGGTTTTGGCAAAGCTCCAACTAGTAAAATTCTACTCCCAAATCTTGATCTAGTCCCCAATTGTTTAGGACCTTCAGTCTTCCTTCCTTAACTCCCGTCACCAAATCCCCGAATCTTCATTTGGCATCCAAAGACTGAAACGTACAACCTGGAAGCATTTTGTTTAAAGCCCTACTAATCTCTTCTCCAGATCTTGGGGTTTCTTGCAACATTAGTACATTAGGATCATAGGATTTTATTAAGGCCTTTAAGGCTAGTTTTTTGGAGGAACTAGAAAAGCCTCTACAATTAAAGGCCATTATAATTATTTAAGACCAAGGGAGGGGTTATGCACTGCTCTAAGAACCCCTGAAAGAGATAATTGTTTACCAAAAAAAAATCAAATTTTTCTCTTAAATGATCGTTTGAAATGTTTGTCTTCCTTCCTTTGGATTTTCGAGGGCTAACTGAAATTGGGTGAACCCCCAACGCCCCCACAACTTCCCATGGAAGAATTTTCTTTTCTCGAGGTTTGAGGTTATAGTGAGGCTTCTCTATAGGAACACAAGGAAGACTAGGAGTCTCAAGGCTCGACACTGGATTATGGTTAAGTTAAATCTCAAAGATAGAAGTGATAATGCTATCAAGGGCTTCATTTACAAAATCAACATGAAGATTTTCCAAGTTCAACAACCTGGAGGGACCAAGACTTGATAATGAACTGAGAATAGAGAACAAGGATGAATTAAAAGAAGGGAAAGGTTCCATATCCATACCCTCCAATTGATTTGTGGAAACCACTTCTTCACCTTCCATTGTCTCTGCCCGAGTTGTCTCCCCCTAAAGCTCTTGCTCATGAACAAGTCTTTCCTCAATCTGAATATCCTCTGATTCATTGATTTCCATCTACATCTTGTCCTCTTCCTTCCTATCCACCTTCTCCTCTAGATTTTTCTTCCCCTTCTCCTCCTCCAAATGTCTTTTTGCCATTCCCACCTGGCTTCTCCGCCTTCTTCTTCTTCTGAAACCCAGAGGGCATTCTTTGGCAACATGACCATATTTTTGGCATCGATGACAACAGAAGGGTAGATGTTCATAATCGATCATCTGATTATATGTGAAATCATTATATTTGAGGTGGATTTCCTCTGCCAACCCTTCCCTTAGGTTTAAACTTACCAGGATTCTTGCTAATCCTTTATCCCTTGTATGAAGGAAAGACATGTCATATTCAAAGAACTATCCTAAAGTATTCCTAATTTCTCTAAAGATCGACTTCATACAGAAGTGTGGAGGTAATCCCAGAAGCCTCACCCATACCAGAATCTCGTCCACCTTCTCTCTTTGAGCATCAAATAAAGGATTCCATGTTTTAAATAATTTTGGGATTTTCCCAAAGCTCCAATTCCTTTCTAAAACCCATTCAAGGGTTTCACCCTTGGTGAATTTAATCATGAACCATCCCCTAGCTAGGGTTTATACCTCAAAGGATTGGTCAGGTGCCTCCTTCCAAGTTTTAGTAGTCCATTCCTTAATGTAATTTGCTGAATATATTTTACCTTTGGACCTCCTGACCAACATAACTTATGTTGCCTCAATTGCTTTCTCAATCTGTAGATTAACTCCTAGAACCAGATTTGGGGTAATCTCTTTTTTATTTATCAAATTACTTTTCTTTCGCTTTTCCCCTATATTCCTATGCCTCCCCCCTTCCCCAAACCTTGGTAAATTCTTCTCCGCATTGGTATCTACTACTGGGAGCAACTCTATATGCCCCTCCACCCAGTTGATTATGTGGCTAGTTAACAATCCTTCCCCTGTCTGACCCTCCTCTCCCACAGGGTGAGGTATCTTCCCCACTTCTGGATATCATTTTTCCCGATTAAATGCTTCCCGCTTCGTCGAGTGGGAAGAAATGAAAACTCCTCCATGATGTTCACATTTTTTCCCCACCATGGCCTGTAGGAGCTTCTGAAAGCTACTTGAACCCTCCAACCATGCATTTTCCACTAGAAACTCCAAGAAGTGACTTCCCTCTTAGTGGAAAACCTCCCTGCTTCACAAATGCAGAGAAATCATGCGTGTAGTGGTACTATCCAACCGTTTCCCCCTTATTTCTTCTGACGGACCCAAATCTTCCACCAAAAAGGATTTCAACCCCTCCTATCCCTCGATCCCACAAATAATGACTATATCTTCTAGCCCATCCGAAAAGAAAACTTGTTCTTTGAGGAAAATACATGACATATTACTTACTTGGTTCTCGCCCGCTTCTACCGCTGTGCAGCCTGTCAAAGAACATAAATCTTCCTGTCTACCCTATGGATCCCTAATTCTTCCCAAACTCTCATGTTCTAAAATGCATAAGCTTTCCTCCAGAAACCCTAATGCTCTTCCCTATCTCAATCCCTCTCCCGAGCCTCACCACTTCCCACCTAGTACTCCAGCTAGACGAATGTATTTCTCTATATTTTGCTCCATGAATTCCAATCCCCACACCAACAGAATCTCTCGAGGTTCGGGATCCATATCAATAGAGTCTTGTTGGTCGACCATGGTTTCTCCCCTGTTTCTATTTGGATTCTCCCCAAAAAAATGTAAGTGTTTTCTCCTTCTACGGGTGCATAGAGTCGCTTACTGTCTGCAACACAAAGAAAAACAAATAGTAAAATAAAAGAAACCTCCATCTTCCTTGCTCCATATAACCCCTTTTACCATCATCATTGTTCCCAATGTGACCAAACTTGGTGACAGCTACCCACCAGCTGCCCTCCGTGTTTTGACAACTACCTCCAATTGTCGTGATCCATATTGCATATAGCCTCCCCTCTGTTGTCATTCCCCTGCATCAAAACAAACCCTAGCACCATTGTTAGGGTTTCGAAGCTCCTCCTCCTTGACTAGAACCTCAAAAATTTCGTTGGATCCCATGTTGTCAAAGATATGATTCAAAAGAATTATTAATAGATTTTTTTTCCATTATGAAGGCCACCAATCTTAGTTTTTTGTTCATTTTCAATCCATACATAAAAGTTTTTAAATGTTTCAAATTCCTTAGACTTGTCTTTCAACAATGATACCAAACACATTATGGTGTAGTCATAAATAAATGTCATGATGTATTTATTTCCATTTTTATAAGGTACATGCATAGAACCACACAAGTGTGAATGAATCAAACCAAGTTTTCTACATGCTTTAGAATTGGAGTCATGGAAAGGTTGTTTGCTATGTTCTCCAAGAATGCAAGCAAAAAATTGCTTTAGTTTTCTAAGAATAGTTGGAAGACCAAAAAAACCATTATTTTTCATCAAACATAGACTATCATAATAAATATGTCCAAATCTAGCATGCCATAGAATACTTGAAGATATTATACCCTAATTATGTTGAGTGACATTGTACCTCCCCTTCATATGAAGTTTTTTCTTCCACATCATCTTTTGTTGATATCTCCTCTCGTAGAATCAATCTTTCCTTTTTGATCAACCATATAGTGTCTTTGGTGGATTGTGATGTTTTGTTATTCTTTCCAAAGGATTTTTGTCTTTTTGTAACCTTCTCAACTAGGGAGTCAAATGTCACGTTTTTCATCTGGCCACCTGCTTGTAGAGATTCAAGATAGTGAGAGTAGGCAGGATAGAGGGCATTTATGAAGGTATGAGAGACATATCTATCTTAACTCTGGTGGCATCTATGTCATGAATGATTACTTTAATTTTTTAGTCTAGTGCCATGGGGTCATCATCTTTCAGTTCAAGGTTAAAAAGCTTCACAAGAAACTATATGAGTTCTAATTCTAAATGAGAATCATACATTTTTTTTAAGTGCACCATATGAATCAGTGATTGAGACATTCTATTTACTTACCTCCTCACTTACTAGAGCATTAATGAGGGAAACAAATTCCTCGTCCTTGCTTTTCCATATGGAAAGTTCTCCGATAGACGTAGGCTTAACAAGTCCTTCCTCCTTTGGCTTCACTTCTGATCCAAGTTTGTTGTCATATTTTTATGTGGCTTCTCCATTGCAAACTCCATTCCATATATCATTAAAAATGAGTGTGCTTTTTATCTTTTACAAACGCTCTGTGTAGTTTTCGTTGCCAATTAAAACTATGCCAGCTATAGAATTTAATGGATGCATTTGCATCAAACAATACTTGAACAAAAGAAAAGGAACCTTTGGGCGAAATATATTAAGAACATTGGAATATATCGACAACTACTAGGACGATGGAACATTATTTTACAAATATAGAGATCGTTGCAGTGAAAATTCTTTAATAAAGTTAGTTCAAATGCATGTTTAACTTCATTATTATGAGTTTTACTTGACAATATTCCAACAAGAAATTGAAGGTCGTGGTACATATATTAATGATCCACCTTATCATCATTAGTTTTCAACCTTGTAATAAACATGTCTATCACATGACTCCTGCGATATCAACTCACCATAGTGTCAAGTGCATATCTAGGTTCGAGTTCGAGTCTGGATCAACAATGAAAGGAGAAGGTTGGTACATTTTGTAAGTTAGATTTGTAGTAAAAAAACGTTTTCCATGAATGAAGTAGCCATATTGTAGGCCACTGAACTTGTCTTGACCAATTGTGTACCAACCAAAAAAACAAAAAGTGAATCTTTCTACAATTACTGAACATTTGTGAGGGTGAACCTCAAATTTGATTGTGGGCTCATATTTATTCTCAAAATCTTCAGTAAGATGGCATTTGACAAATGTCACGATCACTAGAATTATCTTCTTGACCAATGCCTTATAACAAGTGTTCTTAATATAAAACCAATGTTCTTATATCAATATAAAAAATGATGAACATAGGATGCATAAAAATGGATTAACTTGAATGAGTTTACCCAATGGTCAGTGAAGAAGATGCTATCATGTAACACTACACTGCACTGACTACTTGTGTGCAATAACTATTGATTTTTCAAGTGCAATAGATACAAGAACAAATTTCTGAAACTGATAATTAATTCTAATGATATTGATATTATCTTTAACACTTCGAGTTTATCATTAATCAAATACACTTTAGAAATTCAACCATAATAGGACTAAGAGATCACAATAGAACAATTACGCACAATGAAACAAAAAAAATTTACCTCGGGAAAACCCTTAACTAGGGAAGAACCCAATAACCTCTTCTTATGAGAAATTATCCAATTCAATAAGAGATACAATCTAATATTCCAATTAAACAAAGTCAAACTAACCAACAACTCATACAATTCAACTCTGGTCAAACTGCCCACAAAATTCCCCCCCTGCAAATCATGTGAACTTATTGTTAGTGATGCGCACTTCCTGTTACTCACATGAAATTCCTGTTACTCACATGAAATTCCTGTTACTCATGCACAATACTTGTTACTCATGTTCACTTCCTATGACTCATGCAAAGCTCTTGTTCTCTCTCTCCTCCACATGGATGAACAAAATAATATGTTTGTTTGTGATATGAATTGGTGCGTTGAGGATGAGGATGAGTAGAATTTACATATTCATCTCATGAGCCCAGATAGGTGTGTCTTTGGGGTTGAACAACCTGTACTTATTAGAGAGTCGACTTGAATTTTTTGGAGATAAATAATTTAAATTTCAAAAATTTAATTTCCCTCTTTTAAAGCTAACTTGAAATACAATTATATTTTATTCTTTTTCAATTTTGTGGGAAAATATGATGAATGAATAATGACCACAACTACCAAAATTCAACGCTCCCCCTTAACTAGGGAGGTATTCATTTGACTTCTTCAAATAATATCTTGTTGAAAAATTTCTTTATCCCAAGAAAATGTAGAAAGAGCTAGCTATGTTGAAGAATGCATCCACCTCATGTTCTTTACTAGAACCATGTCCCTCCAACAGATCCCTATCCCCACAACATAACCATTTGTTGGCTTGATTTGGGTTGACCCAGGTTCAATCTATACTATGCACCAACAAGACCCTCAGTCACCGACCCTTTTACCAATGACTTGCAAGCAGGTCGCAGTCTCACCCAAGGTGATTATGAAAGGATGCAGAACTAGGTTTTTGTAGCCTTAGGGGTCGTGGAGATGTGGTATTTTTATGTTTTCTTTATTCTGAACATTCATAAATCACTTCGCCATATTACAATAATCATTTAAACATATCATTTAAAGCCATAAATCATTATTGTGCTGAAATAAGGTGCAACTGTAATAAACTTCTACACTACAATAGATAGTAAGAAAATATACACACAAAGACACAAAATTACCATGGTTCACCCCAATGCGGGGCTACGTCCAAAAGAATTGTTGGTAATATAATGATTCCTTGAACAACAAACATTTCTTGACCTACACACTAAGTTACAGGTCATCTACACACTCAACTGAAAAGCCTCGCCTCTTCCTCCAACTAAAGATCACAAGAATTCAACCATAACACAAATCTGGATCATAAAAGATGATGATTTTCTTCTTATTATTTTAACCTATTGTTGTGCCCTACAACAACACCCCATTTCATATCATTATTATCCCAAAGCCATAATATGAAATGGGTCCCTTTTTAATTTTGATTTTAATTGGTATCAACATACTTTTATTCAAAAGGGTCCGAAAAAATAAAATCAAGCATTATCATAAACCTTTTCGAATAAAACAATCAAAAGCCTTAACATAAATGATTAATCTTTTGTCATTGTGATAAAGTGATCGCAAGATCGCATATCGCAATGACAAAGGAAGCACAACTTAAGGACCCATTGGTTTTCTCCGATGCGAAATCGCTATCGGGTATCGGCGATAATGAATTGGCGCAATTTAAAACTCCTTTTTGTTTCGATGCGATGCGATATCGCTGTCGAGTATCGGCGATAATAAATTGGCGCAATTAAAAACTCCCCTTGTGCTCCGATGCGATGCGATATCGCTATCGGCGATCGGCAATCGACTATGCATGCTTTTAAAACTGCCCCACTCGCTACTCCCGGCGCGATGTGATATCGCTATCGGCAATTGGGGATTCCAAATGGAACCAATATAACGATTTATGATTTCCCCCGGCGCCCGATTGTGATAAAGCCAAAAAGCGCAGATTTCAAAATAAGTCTTAAAGCGGGTTTAATGCGATTTATTCGTATTTAAGGCCTTATCTTTTGAAGATCCATTCATCCGCGCTCAACCGCCAAAACTCCCAAGGAACGCTTCAAATAAATCATTCGGCCATTAATCGAATTGACGGGCATCGATAGCATTGACAGGTCTTAACGGCCATTTAATGAAATAGTAAGCCTGCGATCTTTTTATATATTTTATTCGAGGCCACCTTAATTCAATCGTTCGCCATGCATTCATCAATATATATCTCAGTCTATTCGATTTACGCTATCATTTTCTGTATTACGTCCATTATCATCTCTGTGCAGAATTCTTCCGCAGAAACAGATTTAGGCAGAATGGGGAAGAAGTCCAAGAAAACCACAATGGCTTCCGCTTCGCTGGCCACAGGGCAACCTGTCATTGATCCAAGCACTAAAAAGAAAGGTCTGATATCAGACACTACATGCCTAGGAATTGTCAGAACTACTTGGCAAGGCACTTGTAATCTGATCGAAGCCGAAGAGCCAAGGGTGACAGCAATACAAGTCTCAGCTGACAGCACTAGCAAATCCGAGGCTAATTTAAGCGATTTAGCCAACTCTTTTCTTCATCGAATAGCAGCTCGGGAGAAAATCCTCCCATATACAGATGCGGTTAGATGGGCGATTCAGGAAATCCCGATTACCGACAGAACTTTCAGCACCACAGATGGGAGAATTTTCGGTTCCTTTCGAGCCGATGATTTGAGGAAAATGTATCATTTGCTAGAGGCAGAGAAGAAATACAACACGAAATTCCTAGAGAAATTCCGAGCTGAGAATGAGACTGAATCCGAACCCATTCGGGGTTGGAGACAAAATCCGGCAAAGCACAAGCACGAATCTTCGGGTAAGTACTCGGTCGATTCTCTATGCTCTCCTTATTGCTATGCTGGGATAATGATGTGTAGATTGTGGGGATTACATGATTCGGCCAATTTTACCATAGAAATGGTCCCCTTAATGGAGGCGGCATGTAGTGGTGAAATAATGGATTGGGCAGATATATTGTCCGATAAGTTAGCATCCGCAATTCTTGATTTCAGATTCAAGTCCTGCGTCACTGAAAGGTTCATTCCCCCATTTTACTACAGTGCCTATGTATTAGATGTCTTGTGTTTTAATTCTGAAATTTTCCTGTGCTCGGATGGAGGTGGACGTCGCAAGACCCCGCACCCGTCCACATATACCATCAAAAGTTGTGGAAGACCAACTACAAACACCATTTGTATCAAATCTGCAATGGTTTTATGTTGCCCATTCATTATTCTATTTTCAATAAGCCTGCCCCTAAGATTTCCTACCAAGCAGGGGTGGATTTAACTTCCATAGGGAGTTGGTTCGGGGAGGAAAAGTTCACTTATATCAGAGTTTTTGGCAGTCAAGCTAAACCCCACGTTCTTCCTCTATACATCCCTGATAAACTGCTGGCCAGGGAAATAGCCTATCAGATAATCGCCGATGGGGTTACACAAACCCTGAAGAAAGCTAAGAAGCACGTCTGGCCCTCTTTTCCTTTGAGAATTGGTATCTACACTCTGCATGATTTCAAACATGCAGAGAAAGAAGCTGAGAAAATAAATTCGCTAACCCTGGCAACTCTACCGAGCAGGTGATTCGATCCAAACAAAGTCGCCTATAATGCACTCGAACAGACCAAATTGACCAAGTTCGAGCATAAAGAAGACAGATTTGAGGACATGTTTGCATCGGTCGAGTCAATGTATCAAGTTAAATTGCTTGCCATACTTGAATACAATGATGAGGGACTAGTTGAATTTAACAAAATTAGAGAGCAGAGGTTGCAAACTCTACCTCTAGATCTGTTAGCCACGACTCCAACAACAGAATCAAGCGAGCCTGAGCAGTGACTTGATAAAGAACCACCTATTACATCAAAGACTCAGGCAAAAGAGAAAGAACAGAGAAATTTGAATACAAATCAAGATACACAGATTGATCTGAAATTTCTCCAGGAATGGCAGCAATTTAATTCGATTATCGGCAATCTGGAATGCTCTAAAGATGAAGAGACTTCAAAAGAAGTCAATACATAAGAGGCTACTTCGAAGCAGGTTTCAGGTGAAACCAACGACCCACCCAAATCAAAAGAAACAGAAATAATCCCAAAAGATCCTTCCGACGAAGTCATTTTGCAGATTGAAGAGATTCCTCCCTTGGACGTCTTCTATAGCCCAAGGCATAAAGCTGTAGTAAAATGATAGAGGAAGAGGAGAAGGACTGATCAACCTTCTTTATTCCCAGAACAAACAGTAACGGGAAATGTGCTATGGAAAGAGGAATTTGATCCCTCTGATGATTTGACAAAGCTATCGCAATATGCTGGAGCTTATTCGGCAGCGACAATCGACAAAGCATCGAAGGTGAGCAGTTTATTGAAGAGAAAAGATCAGGATATCTTTTCGCTACAGGCACAATTATCGGAAGCACGGCAAAAGGCAGAGCAGGCAAAACATCAATTGCTAGTATAGCAACAAATAAACAATCAGCTGACTAAGCAATTGCAGGAAGAAAAACAAAGGATTGACGATAGCACAGTCCAAAAGCAAAAGGAGCTATCGGAGGCATTGGCGCAGCTAAAAGCATCAAATGAACAAATGCTGAAATCCAAAGATGAGCAGATTGCTCAATTATCAGCTCAACTTGAGCAAACAAAGAAGCTCCCCCAGATAAATGAGTTTAAAGCAGAGGCATTTCAATTAAACAAAGGATTGATAAATCAGATGAAGCTCTTGTGTCAGCAAATCACCCAGGCAGAACCATTGTGCGACTTAGTGGCATCCATAAGTGAAAAAGTAGAAAAGGCAAGGACAGATTTGGATCAAGCCGAAGAAACATTGACAAATTTTTTGGAATGGAAAGATTCCGATCAGGGACAAGAAGCTAACCTACCAAGGATCCTGGAATCGCACAAAGAAATATTATTTACAGAATGGCAATCTCAGTTAATGAAGGCAGAAAGAGCGATTTTAAGATGCAAGACAACCACTAGTAATCTGGTTGAATTGGTTAATAATACTCTTTACTTATCTAACATGATTTCTCAATGTACTCCAGGCAAATTAACAACAACGAAGATGTTAGAGCAGTCATGTTACCCAGAGCTGGAGAAAATTGGAAGGTTAATTGCGGGAATCAACAGTTTGACATGGGATTCTTATTGGTTCTTTTTAGTGAAGCCGCACAGCCAGAGAGCCGCCCTCAAATGCCTCACAGATGTGATCGGGTATATTATCCCCGATATTCAGGATGCCACCTTTGCTGCCCAACTCAGTTTGCGCCTCAACAGACCACCCGAAGTGGAGCCAATGCTTGCGATAAGCCAACTCAGGTTTAAATGCAAAAAACCTGAGTCATGATTCACATCGCCGACTGCCAGATCGCTCCCAAGAAGATAGATAATATTAATTGATACCAATTAAGTAGGATTTTTTTTTCATAGATTTTTTTTAGTTTAGTAGTATTTATAGACCCTTTCATGCATTTAGAAAGGGTCGTAAATTTTGTATATGACTTAAACCCTGAAGTTGCACTATTGTACTTCAGGGATATTCTTTTATGAAACTGGACCAATCATTCTGATTTTGATAAGGAAAGTTTTATACAAATGTGCACTACTGTCTTTGTTTGAAAGCATTTCTGCGTTGAAGGAAGAATTTCAAATAGCGATTGATATTGGGATTGATTAGCAGCTCATATGGTACTATTATCTATGTTTGTACTCATTCTTGTTATATGAATTTTCATTTGATCGCTTTTGCTATTATCGCATATATATATGTGTTTTAACAGCATCCTTTATGCATTCCACTATTAGCTGTTTATAGTATGTTTTTCTTCCAATCATGTATGTATCAATGATATAAATGGTAAATGCAGTAATCTTGTGTTAATCACTTTGTTTAACTATTTAGATGAAGTAATCTTTGAATGAATGAATATCTATGTTTATTTTACAGAGTCATCGACATGCCTGTCAATAGACAAAGATCATTAAACGCTGCATTTACAAAGAATAATTGTTCCCGGGATTAGTATTAGTTTTCTTATTTTGTTGATAGATTAAGTTATTCGCCTATCATTAGAATAGACAACCCATCACTCATCCACCCCTTTTATTCATTATTGGGAAACCAGTCCCATTATATCCAGTCGGAGCCACCATCCCAAATGGAAAAGGAGTTGTATTAAGGTCCGGACCTGGTGGTTATCCCCCAATGTTGTTGCAGCGATTTTCGAGGCATCAACATTTCTGGTGCTAGAACGAGGGCCATCCGCTATGAATGGTGAGTAAGCCAAAACCTACAGACCATTCAAAGAGTAACTCACCCTCCTCCTCTCCTCGGACTTCTCGTTTGCATCCTGAATCATCAGTATCCAGACGAGACGAGGAAGAATCAACCACTACTTCTCAACTTCATCATACTTCAGAACACTTAAGTCCGGAGTCCCCTGAAGTTCAATCTATCATCCAGAAACTTCAAGGCTTCTCGATTTCACCTCCTAGATCTGAAGTATCACAAGGCAGTCAGACTTCACAATTCCACTTACCTCCTCACCTTACCAGACTTCAAAGCGAAAAACTAGGTATTGAACCACCTGAGTTTCCTTTGCCCGAAAGGAAAAGGATTAAAAAGAGCGCTGAAGGTTCTGGTAGTGAAACCTTTTCTCCATCATCTTCCATTTCATCATCACCTATGCGAAGTCAAACACCCACTTCACCACTACATATTGTTTTTCACCAAGGGACTTCACCTCCAACATCAAAATCTTTTCAGTCTTTATTTCCATCTCCCCCTCAAGCACCTGGAACACCACAGGCAATCGCTGGTACTCCTAAAATGGCTCAAAGACCATGGAGAAGTCCTGGTGTAGTAACCATGCCTGCGCCTTTACATCCGTTACCCAATTATCCCGAAAAATGGCTACCAAAGTTCAATCTAGATGCTGGAATGTAAGCAGAAGAACACATAAATAATTTTATGTTGTCAGTCAATTTGAAGGGAGTGACTGAAGAAGATGTGGTAGTTAGATTGTTTCCCTATACACTACAAGGTTTAGCAGGGTCTTGGTATTTTTCCTTGCCCTCTGGATCCATCACCAATTGGAATATCTTTCAGGAATAGTTCCTTACCAAATACGGCGATGATAGATCCTTGGCTACACTCGTCCATGACCTTTCCAATTTAAGGATCGAGTCAAGAGAACCCATTAAGGAGTTTAACTCCCGATTTAACAAACTCTTGAACAAAATCCCTACCGATGATAAGCCAAGCAAACAAGTTAGAAGCGAGTGGTATATTACAGCCTTACCCTCAAACATAGCCATTTTTGTGGATAGGGATAAACAACCTACATTGGCCAAAAACATGAAGGAAGCCCTCGTTGTTGAAAAAAGTGTAATCGCCTTGGAAAAGAAAACTGCTCTAGAGGAACGAAAATCCAAAAAAGTGTCCTTTAAGGATGATTCGAAGGAAAAAGATCACTAAGGATCCATATGACATGGAGGGCCTTCAAAAAGTCCTTAAAACCATGTCAAACGAAATGGTTGAGATTAAGAAACAAGTAGCAGAGTCCTCAACAAAGAAAACCTTATAGAATTTCAAAAAACCTGAGTCCAAGCTCCAAATGTCATATCTTATGTAGATTCGGATCCTGAGGAAGAAGAAGAAGAAGAAACAATTACACCATCCGAAGAAGAAGAAGAGGAAGTCGTTGAATGCCACGGGATGTGGGACTTTATACTCCCTAATTCCGATACTGACGCTGAGCAAGAAGCCTTTCCCGTGACTACAAGGAGTAAAGCTACTCCCGAACACGTTCAAGCCAATTCAAAGAAAAGGAGTGCTGGTACCAATACTGTAAGGAAAAGGTACCCACAAGGAAGCGAGCCGCAACAGTATCCCAGAATCAGCTGTCATCCTCCAATATACCTTCGTCATCTAAGACATTGGTAGTATCTGATTCAATGGACTATAATATTGTTGATGACATGAAGAAAACTAAGGCAAACATCACCATGTTTGAACTTAGTAAATTAAAGCATCAACAAAAATTACTTCTGAAAGAACTTAATGCAGTTCCTTCTTCACCTCTTCCCAGTACTAAAGTTGCTAGTGATTCAGGACAACCACCCTCTGGTAGAGTTGAGGCAACTGATACAATTTTGATTGGAGATAGATCAAATTCCCATACTCCTCCTTTCCTCTTAACATATGAAATTTACAATCGAAATCTACATAAATGCTTAATTGATTCTGGGGCATCATCTAATATAATGCCTGCTTCAGTTTGTTCTAAACTGAAATTCAATTCACATTGTGCAGTTAGATAGAACTAAAGTTCAAGTTTTAGGGGAAATAAACTCCGTTACAATCAGGTTATCTGCGGATCCACAAATAGTCCAAAGGATTGATATCCTAGTCACCGATATACCTGAGTTCTATGGGTTGATTTTAAGCAGGGATTAGTCAGAAAAGCTCCATGGGTATATTTCCACCGATTGGTCCCACATGTGGCTCCCCTATAAGGGCAAGCCCAATCAAATAAAGATCGATCAGGAGAAACATATGACCCACACTGTTACAGAATTTGAACAAGAAAATCAACCAATTGCGTTCAACAACAATGTCTTAGGAAATTATTCTTCTGAGTCATTTTTCGGCAATTATATTGCCCAGCCATCTCCTTTCTCGGTAAACAATTTCACATCACAAATTGAAAATTTTTCGCAGACTGACAGGTCTAAATGTGTTAATGTTACTGAGAATCTTGTAAGTAAGATTGTAGATAATTCTTTATTTTGGTCTTTATATTTTGATGGATCCAAGTCTAATGAAGGATCAAGAGCAGGATGTATTTTGGTTAGCCCACAAGGAGAAAAAACAATGCTATCCAGCAGGCTAGAGTTTCAATGCACCAATAACACAACTGAGTACGAAGCATTAGTCCAAGGATTATATAAAGCGATCGGCCTCAAAGTCCAATACTTGAAAGTGTTTGGAGATTCTGAGATTATTGTTAAACAGGTAAGGAATACAATTCATTACCTTTCGAACCATCTCAAACATTATCAATCGCTAGTACAAGAGCTCACCTCCCACTTTTTATCATTCAATATTTCTTCCATTCCCAGGTCTCAAAATTCAGCAGCCGACTTGCTAGCCAATGTCGCTTCCAAGCTCCTCCCTTCCGAAGACTATAGCCCAGATAGATTTTCAGTAGAATTGCTTTTTAGGCCATCAATTCCTGACAATGTAACTAATTGGAGAGTATTCAACCATGATGAAGACATTTTACAGTTTTTAACCTCCAAAAAATCCTATGATAATCAAATCATTGAGGAAGACGAGCACAATATTCAAATGCGAGATAAACATGAAGAAAACTCAATCCCAAAGCCTATGGTGAAGCTTGAGGATCTTTACGATATTAAAGATAGGTTTAAACCTGTGTCCAATACGAAGCTCCAGAGCTCTACCTTAAGGTTTGAATTAATAAACCTTGGCACTGAACAAACTCCTCAAAACATTAATTTAGGATTAGGACTTTCCATCGAGGAAAAGGAAGCATTCATTAAACTGTTACACAAAAATAAACATGTTTTTGCTTGGAAATATGACGATCTAAAAATGTATGATACATCCATTATCCAGCACACTATTCCGATGCTTCCCGAACAGAAACAATTCAACAAAATTTGAGGAAAATACATCCAAACTTAGAGAGTCAAATAAAATCGGAACTCAATAAACTCTTGAAAGCTAAGATTATTTTTCCCGTTCGGCACTCAAACTGGGTCTCCAAATATGGTACCAGTCAGAAAGAAAAATGGCAACATAAGGATTTGTATTGATTTCAGAAATTTAAATAAGGCGAGTTTAAAAGATAACTTCCCATT
>APFE030878934.1:13801-30632 GCA_000404065.3 Pinus taeda
TCTTTTTGCATATAATTGTTTCTCCTCCAATAGTTGTAGCACCCTGTCAACATGTTCAACATGATCCTTCCAAGACTTGCGGTAGATTAGTATATCTCAAAAAATACTAACACAAATCTTCTAAGGAATGGTTTGAAAATTGAATTCATCAAACCTTGAAATGTTGAAGGTGCATTGGTAAGGCCAAAAGGCATGACCAAAAATTCATAATGACCCTCATGAGTTCTAAATGCTATTTTCGAAATGTCTTCAGTATTCATTCTAATTTGATGATATCCTGAACGAAGATCCAACTTGGTGAAGTAAATTGATCCATGCAATTCATCCAGTAATTCATCAATGACAGGAATGGGAAACTTATCTTTAATAGTGAGCTTGTTGATCTCCCTATAATTTGGACACATGTGCCATGATCCATCCTTCTTGTGCACCAATACTACTGGAGTAGAGAAAGAACTTTGACTCGGTTGAATTATACCAGCTCTAGCATTTTTGCAACCGTACGTTCAATTTCACTCTTTTGGGCATAGGGATATTTGTGCGGCCTGATGTTTGGAGGAACGCTTCCTGGAATTAGATGAATAGCATGATCATGATCACGAATAGGTGGGAGACCTTTGGGAGTCTCAAATACCTTGGGATGATTATCCAAGGCTTTTTGGAGATCTAGAGAAATAGATTATTCCAATGTGGAAACATCTAGCAAACATAATTGTGCAATTACACCTCTTTATTCCTTTTTTAGAAGCTTTGTCATACCATTAGAGCTGATTATTTTTCCCGGTTTCCCTGCAATACCCCTTAGTTCAACTTCCTTTCCTTCCACAAAAAATTTCATGAAAATTTCTTGAAAATTAAAAGCTATTGTACCCAAGGATCGTAGCCATTGGACTCCTAGTACAACATCAGCACCTCCCATTGGAATGGAAAGCCTTGGGCTACTCAATACATATTCTCCCATGAATAGCTTTGATATTATGGCACTTTCTAGAGAAATTTATTATTCCTCCATTTGAAACCATCACTTGGCACTCTGGTGCTGGATATAAGAAGCAATTCAACTCTTTTGCCACCTTACAATGAATAAAATTGTGGGTACTTCCTGAATCAATCAACACTATTACCTTTTTCTTCTTGATTTGTCCTTCTATCTTAATTGTTTGAGGAGTGGGAATTCCTGCCAATGCATTACAAGATATGGTTGGATTCATTTCTTCTTTATCTAGGCTTTGTTCTTGGAGTATATCCTCTTCTTTTGACCTTTCTTTCTCCTTTTCGTCTTCCTCTTCACAATCTATGTAGAATAATTTCTTCTCAACACACTTATGACCTTTAGTGTATTTTCTATCACAACTGTAACAAAGCCCTTTTGATCCTTTTTCTTCCAATTGTGTCAACCTTATAGGTTGTGGAAGACTAGGGGCAACAACACTTTCATCTTTATAGTTGTGAGTGGTATGCTTCCTGGTTGCCATAATTTTGCTTTCCATGTTTCTTGCTAACCTGAATGCCTTCTCTAATGAATCAGGTTCCCAAAGGCAAACATCATGTTGGATATTATCCTTTAAAGTCCCTATGAACACATCAATCCTATGCTCCTCTGGAATATTTTTTACCCTTATGTTCAATTTTTGGAACTCCTCAATGTGCTCCATTATTGAACCCTTTTGTTTGAGACTTATCAATTGGCTAAAAAAAGTGTTGCTTTTCGTATCCTCATAATGTGCTGTCAATTCTTCTATAAAAATTGCCCAAGTGATAATTTTTTTATGAGAGCAAAGCCATTGATACCATACAAACTGATTCGGTTCCAAATATAAAGTTGCAATACGTACCTTTTGTGTGTTTTGCACATTATTGAGATAGAAAAATTGCTCCATCTGTGATATCCATGTTGCGGGATCCTTGCCATCAAACTTCCTCATATCGGTTTTTGGAATATGGTGGGTCTTCGATCCCACATTAGAGTCTATGAAATCATGATTAACATTTCTTTTGTTTGCATCATGAGTTTCCTTTACTACCTTTTCACTGTTAGTAAGTATTTCTTGTAGAAAGTTTGTCAAATCTGTCTTCAAATATGCGATGTCTATCTTCAAATCTGTCTTCAAATTTGCCATGTCTCTCTCCAAATTTGTCTTCAAATCTATCTTCAAATCGTCCATCTTAGCTTCCATGCCCTTTATCTTAGATTCCACGCCATTTATCTTAGCTTCTATTAGCTTTTGTGCAAGTGACACTTGTTGCACTTGGTCTTGTCATTTTGATATATCATGTAGCATTTCTTCCTCTTCTTCATGAGTCATGCTAGAGCTTTCAGGTTGCTTACTAGGTGTTTTCATTTTATTTCCCTGGGGAATCAGTTACCGATAATAATGTTCTACTATGCCCTTTGAATTCCTTCAAAATAAATTTTCAAACCAAGCTTAAGCAAAAATTTAAAAAAAATCTACACACCTTTTTTCACTCTGTAGGAGCTCAATATTGCCTCTGGTGTATCTCTGTACTTTCAAATCATCTAGTTCTGAAATTGTGACTTGCAGTATCCCTCTGTGTCCTCTTTCCAATGCCACCAGTCGGATCCATATTGGATTCTCCAGGGAAGGGTTATGCGAAATCTCCCACAGTGACCTGATTATAGACTAGTTTAGTAGAGTGAAATTATACAATATGCCAGGAGTACTATTTCGACGTTTGGCTCTGAAAAATATACACAAGAAACTACAGTCTATCCTCTTTCTATATCTTCTTATTAAATCTCAATCTGATGCTCAGAGAGAAAGTTATGATGATTCTCCCCTGGTCACTTGTTTGGAATGTAATTCAGGAGTCTGCAAAAAGACCAACTTCCTCAGATCATATCTCCTCAAATATAGTGCAAAAAGCTCTGAAATTTGGACCCGAGGTTCAGCGCGATTTCTTCTCAAATGGGTGTTTTTTTAGCTTTTGAAACATTGCAGAAAAAAGTTATAGCGAAAATTCCATGATGACCTATTTGGAACAACGAAACCCTAGAATCCAAAGCTCTGATACCAAATGTTATGAAACCAGCTCAAGAAAAAGATAGATCAACACCTTCGAATTCAGCCTCTTCAAGGGGGAAACCTCTTTTACATTACATAAATGAACAATTCTTGGATGATTCAAATGACAAAACCTCCTTTCTATGTATAGGAGTCTAAGGAGTCACAATATAACGTAGCCGACCTAACAATAATAATATAAAGCCACAAAAATAACAATAGAGGGATTCTATGGGGCACAATAATCACAATATGGGGACAATAGGGGCACAAAAATATTAATAATGGATGCAACTGCCATAATAATGGGGTAATCTCTAGTATTATAGGGACCCAACACTTCTGCTGTTAATTCGAACTTTTGTGCCCGCATTTTAAAAGTCTTTGGGTGGACACAGTGTGGTCTAAGGAAGGTGTTTCCATGTGTGACCCTGAACCAGATGGCCTCTGAATATTCATCAAGAAGCACCCTAGGAATCTGCTCAACGGCCTCCATGACCCCCACCATTTTAACATACCATTCCCTAAAAGTTTCCTCATTAATTTCTCTACTACTAGGGTCTTCTAACATTCGCCATGGCATATATTTGAGGGCTAATAGTTGGTCTTCTGAGACCAATGCCAAGTCTCTTAATGAGGGAGGGAAGCACTTTCACATCGCCAGTGTCATGATTAGGTAGCCAACTATGAAGTTGGTTCTTCTTCTGTACACGTCCTCGCATGCTTCAAACAATTCATTGAGTAAGAATGCTGCCCAATTGAGGTGTGCTCCATTGGCACAGTGCTCCGCAATAGAGATAGTTTCCAAAGTATACTCATTTATTGAGAACCACCTCATCACCTTCCCAACGATGATGTAGCAGGAAAATCTAATGTCTTCCTTGTTGATTAAATCAATCTTTGTGCCCTTTCCACCTCTCTTGGTGTTGTACTTGTTGTAATAGTTGTTGTCCCCTTCCTTTTTCGCTTCCTTCGATATTGTTTGGAAGGCTGTTGAGATTGCATTTCCTGAAGCTGATAACCCTGTAAGTCGTTGAATGTCATCAACATGAATTGGGTATTCTCTATCTAGCCAAAGTGACCCCCCGTGCATCCTACTAGTTAACAATTTTGTACACTGCATCATGGTGAAAGTCATGTCGAACACAAGCAAGCTTCTTAGATGTAGCAACATTGATTTTTGAATTCCCCTGAATGATACTATCTGGTCACCTTTGTGCCATCTTCCTTCGTGATTGTCTCTTTGTACACCTCTCGTTTCAGTGCTGGGAATTGGAAGTAATCCACCAGTGTGGATATATCATCATCCACCAGTGTGGATTTATCATACTTCCCGTATAGTGGCTCTATGACTGTAATTCTTTCATCCAACTCGTCTTCTAGCATTGAAATAATTGGCTTCATCATCTTGTATCATTGCTAGTAGACTGCAATTGCTGGAGGCTGATAAGGAATGCTTGGGCAATGGTGTTGGGACTCAAACTATGACTTGGACGATTCTACCACATAATCTTGAAACTCGAATACCTTTTGCATATTCATGCAAATTAAGTAGAGCATATTCGACACGACATTTCTGACTAGACTCGCTTACTAATTACTATGACAAATTTTCATATGCAAAGTCGATCATGTTAATCCGTTGTTTTTTGACTTATCCCTGACATATTTCTGTAAAAGACAAGGTGGAGAAGATGGTTAATAATGTTATCTTAATCGCGGATATTTAGGATTTATGTTTTCTATAATGGGAAAGATCTGACAATGGTCTTATTGCCTAATTATTACAAAAAGGACACTTGGTACATGCGACTGACTCCCCCTGGAATAAAATCAATTGCAATGTGCTGACATGCAAGCTGCAATTGAAACTGACTTTGGGTTTGTTTTATTTGAAAAATAAACGACTAACAACTTGACTGACTGAATCGCATTAACTCTCCTAACTTGACATATAGTCTCTTTGCAGAGACTTTATCAATGTTGAACATGAATGGTTGATTGGTGGATCAGAAAGAGTATTTCAAAGAATAAATTATCTTTCTCCTATTGAAGAATAACATCCAAAATAAGAAGATTTAGATAAGTCTAAAGAATCACAGACCACATTTGATGGAGAGCGGCCATTAGAGCCTAAGATTGAAGAATTTCGATGGCATGGAAAAATAAAAAATGAAGAATGATCCAAATCAGCAAGCAAACCAACGGAATCACAATTATATTGAACTTTGGTTCATGACAATCACTGAACAGGAGCACCATTCCCTTCAACAATGTTTGAAATCATTAAAGTCAAAGCATTTTGTCTCTCATATTCAGGTACATGTCAAAGCATATTTTTTGAGCCTACACATGATTTTATCTATAATTGTGTTATGCAGATGGCTCCATTGGAAGTATTCTTATACTTGGAATATATTTTATTTCATTCAAGTAGAGTAGATAGAAGAATAAAAGAAAAAAAAGGAAAAAGAGGTAAAAAAAAAAAATCTCTAATGAAAACCTCCTTTGAGACGCCTGAGATTGGCTCATTGATTAAAAACCTCCATGGGTTGGTCAATGGGTTGGATAAAAGGGGAAAAAAATAAACTATCCTAGGTGAAAACATAATTTGAGGCACATAAGAAAACCTACTAGTTGAAAACCTCATTGAGGCAGCTAGTAGGCCTAAGAAAAATGAAAAGGATGCAAAGAAAAAAATTATTTGTGTTATAGGGCCTTTTGTCACATCTGCTCATTAGGTTGTTAACTAGATCAATCAACGTCCTTTTACCCATTATCATCACCTTTGCACAAGTCCCTAAGCATCATTCTCCCTAATCCCAGAGTTTATGCCATTAACTGCTTCATTTCAGAGAACATAAGGCCCAATGCACCCTGGCCCTTTAGGAGACTACGTTCGTTGGTAGGTTGACCTTCTCTTGATTTGCATTGACCACTAGTAGGTTGTCGCTTGGATTCATAGGGGAAGATAAGAAGAATCCAAAATATTCCTCTTCCTGAAGCTTCTAGGAGTTGTTACAACCATTTATCTTGGATGAAAGTATCGAACCCTATCCTATCTTACCTTGGATATTTCACCCCTTATGCCTTGAGATCATCCTCCCATCAAGAGTGGATCTCAAGCCTATATTGCTAAATGGATAAGAATTCCTAACCTGCCATCCTCTTCTATATATTTATTGCCATCCACAAGCTAGGGGTTGGCTTTTGGTGATAGATTCTACCTTTTGAACTACTAATTTGTCATTATTATTATCACTTCTTAACATCAATTTCTACTATTCTTTTATCACATTATTATCACTTCCTAACATCAATTTCTACTATTCTTTTATCACATTATTATCACTTCTTATCCTATCTTACCTTGGATATTTCATCCCTTATGCCTTGAGATCATCCTCCCATAAAGAGTAGATCTCAAGCCTATATTGGAAAATGGATAAGAATTCCTAACCTACCATCCTCTTCTATATATTTACTGCCATCCACAAGCTAGGGGTTGACTTCTGGTGATAGATTCTACCTGTTGGGCTTCTAATTTGTCATTATTATTATCACTTCTTAACATCAATTTCTACTATTCTTTTATCACATTGTTTATCATAATTTATTATATAATTATATTCCATAATTATTTATGCTCACGCGGATAAATAATATTTTTTCTCCTTTATTTTTAATAAATTTATGATTATTATGCATGATTTTTCCAATGATGATTTATTGATGAATTTTTTATAACATCACTCACGATTTTAGCCTCCAAGATCTCTTCCAGATTGCAATGTTGGTCTTAAACTCATAACCAAATATTCCAACTGAGAAATTCGTTGGAATCAAAAGTGTTAGTTTTGCGTTGGATGTTTCGGGCAAACGAAGAAGAATATTGAAAATTCGAGACACGGGTTTTTTTATAATGGACAAAATTAGTTTTCCAATGAGAATATTTCTACAATTCGGTCTGAATTGGGAGAAAAAAAAGGTTCTTTGAAGGACATATTCGCAGATTTTCTGTTGTGGCCATTTTCCAAATTACCTAATTGCAATAACCAAATTCAACTTGTTCCGACTAAATCATAATGGAAATATATCTCAGATCTCATCTTGTTTATTAATATTTTGTGGTAAATCTAAATTATATGGGAAATAATTTTGTAATCATTTTGTTGTAAATTTCCCTTTGTTGTTTGTATATTTAAAAGCCACGAATCAGAGAGAAAAGGGATATAATGCATATAGGGAGCAGATCAGATATTGAAGGTTTTACTTTGAGAATGTAACAACAAACTTCTATATTTTCCTTTTGATTAATGCAAACTTGATCTTCTGAGTATTATCTAGCCTTCGATCTTTTTACCACAACCCTGATTGAAGAGTTGAGCCCACTCTCCTAATCAGGCGTTGTTGGATTAATGATGTGTGTAGATTAATTTCTATTGTGATTATTTCTTTCACTATAATGGTTCATTAAGATTGTGTTGCTATGAATCCTAATTTGTTGTTACTCTGAATGTTGTTACGGTTATTGCTTGTTGTTACACATTATTATATTATTGATTTAATTCTCAACACTGGGTAGGGAAGTGGTCTGCATAGACTTTGCACGGTAGCCTTGAAATAACAAGACAAGCCTCAGATTGAAAATTAATGTGGGGAAGGGTGAATTCTATAATTCATATATGAACACCAACATTTTGGTGCTATTGTCGGGCAGGCTATCAAAGGCACAAAAGAACGACTAGTATTGACCATAGGATCACTCTCTTGTCCTGCAAAGGGAAGTTTTCACCCTGTTCTAGGTCCTAAGCATTAGATTTACTTTGATTGTGTTTTGTTGTTTTCAATTTCATTCTTTTTGTATTTTTCGTAGGAACCACTCTCTCATCCTAGGAAGGGAATTTTTCACTCTGTTCTAGGTCCTGAGCATTAGATTGTTTTGGTTGTTTCAATTTCTTGCCTTTTTTATTGATTATAGGAACTGCTCTCTTGTCTTGGGAAGGGAAGTTTCCACCCCGTTTCAGGTCTTGAGCTTAGATTTTATGGTTAATTTGTTTCTCTTTCTTTTGTCTTATTGATTTTATGGGCCACTCTCTCATCCTAGGAAGGGAAATTTTCACCCTGTTCTAGATCCTGAGCTTTAGATTCATTTGAATGATTCGCTGCTCTATATTGAATGAATAGAAAAATAAACAAAAGGGGCAAAGGAAGACCCCGAAAACTCATGAGTCAAGGTCAAGGATGAAAGCATCAACATAATCTAGAACCCAGTCAAAGAACTTCACGATATGACAACTATGGGAAATAAAGACTATATTGAAGACTGGTTTCACTCTATTGTTTTCTTACAACATCACTCCCTACTTCAACAATTCTTGGCACCATCCTTAACATGGAAGTTGGTTTCTCATACCCTACTATTTATTGACATGCATTTCAAGAATTCAGGTATATACACACTTAAGGCCTTATTTTGAAAATGGTTCCATTGGAAGTAATCTTATACATAAGTATATTTTATTTTTTAAGGTAGAGTAGGTTAGTGTAGAAAATAAAATAAATAAGTACATAAATAAATAAATTTCTTTATATGTAAAAAGTTGTGTTCGCTGCAATATGATGAGTAAATCAATATCGGTGGTAGATATTTGAATTTATCTGTGTATGTAGACATATGATATTGAGAATAATATTTCTACAAACACTCCTCATCATTTCGAAAAAAAATTGCTTGTTTATCCTATCTTATGGCTTTTGGGCCTGATAAAATGACTGAAAGCACAATCGGGACAATCATGTTTTGAGGGCCCAAATTGGCATATTTTTAAAACTTGTTTCTATCCTAAGTAGCCCTTTATGTATACTTTCTAATCCAATTTTAATCACTCAAATTGGATTTGAAATGAAAACGTTATGACTAGATTTTGGAAACCTGTTTCTATGGTATATTAAATTATCAATATAATTTACAACACAATTTGAATCACTCGATTTCGATATCATATGAGAAAGTTATGCCCAACATATTGACTGCCTATTGTAAATCAGCACCCTTAAAACTTTGTTTTTTCAACCGTACCTTAGCACATTTGGCACATTAGTTATTCATTTCTTCAAAACCTATTTATATTTGACATATTTACATGAATATAATTTAATCTCAAATTTGAATCAGTTCAATCAGACATCAAACAAAAAAGTTATGCCTAAAATATCAATTTTTGGTATAAGTTGGGAAATCGAAAATGACTCTGTTCTGCAGGTTGTTCTAAGTAAATTTGACATATCATACCATGAAATTTTTAAAACTTGTTTATATTGGTGATATTGTTTTCAATTACTGGGCAAGGTTACGGGAAAGCACTGCACGCGCGAAAGGAGCCAACGCAGTGAGAGACTGTGCACAGCACCATTGCCAAGGCCCCAAGAGAGGGCCGCGAGCTGGATCCTCCCCTTCCACCTAAGCCATTCATGTTTTGGGAACTGGTAGAAGGATGCAATAAATGACCAACAAACAAAAGCCAGCAAAAATTTGTCAAAAGAATGGAAACCATTCCATAGTTGCTCTGCCAACTGAAGAACCTGCAAAGTGGCTTTGAACCTAGCATAACGAGGGCTTATTGGGCAGTTCATTGGGCTATGGCCATCGCCTAAAGTTGTAGATTCCTGGGTGTAAAGGAAATGGCGATATCTTGTCACGAAATGAATCAAAAGTCACTTCATCAGAAAAGGCTTCTTTCTATTCGTATTTGAATCAATAGAAGACAGGAACCTCATATTCATAAATGGACTGTATTTCATGGGTCCTCAGGGTTTGTACCTAAACCAATGGACTCCATACTTTGATCCAACTCAGGATGTGACCTTGGTTATCCCCTTCTAGGTGTGCTTGCCTCATTTACCTATGCACTCCTGGAACCCCAAATCCTTAGAAATCATAGGCAATAAACTTGGAAAATACATCGACCAAGTTGAAAGGAGGGACTAATACTCCTGTGCGAGAATTTGTGTAGAAGGTGACCTGGAGGAAAGCCTCCCTGAAGCTATCAAACTTATGGTAGCCAACTGGTCTCACATCTAAGTGCTAGATTATGAGAAACTCCCATTTAAATGTTGGCATTACCATGGCTATGGGCACTTTTCCAGGCATTGTAAAAAGAAATCAGAGGAGGGGGTTGATAATGCGAAAGGAAATCAATGGAATCAGGTGTAGAAATTAGAAACAACTAAGCAGAAAAAACAGAACCAAAGGGCAAGGAGGGTTCACGGGGAGTGGTGCTCCACCCATAGTGCAAGGCGAGGGGAGTTCAGTCCCTCCAAGATTATACATACCCATCAATCCTTTTGAAATACTCAGTACATCAGAAAAACTCCCAAATCTAGCAAATGAAGAGGCTGAACAACAAGCCATTACTATGGAAAGAGATAAAAGGCAGGAGGAATCAGGCCCTATTTAAACCATAACTCCAAGAGGTGTCTCTCGCTCCCCAACCTATGCAAATATGACAAGGAAGAAGACTCTAGAGATTTCTAGATCCTCAAAAGATGAGACAACTGAGAGGCCTCCGAAAAGAGTTGAGAGGAAATCTCATAGAGAGGCAAGAGAAGAAGAGGTGGAGAGGCAAAAAATGTAAGGCAACCAGCCCACGATTGAGATGTCCATCGGTAGAAATACTAGAACTAGGCCTCCCAAGCGAGGCACTGCCCCCCTTCTGTTAGCAAATAATGCAATTAGTTTCTTGGAATTGTAGAGGATTGGGGAATCCCTCGAAAGCTGAAGCAGTCAAGAACCTATTGAAATCATAATTTCCTGAGATCCTCATGCTCCAAGAGGCTAAAATAGAATGGGAATCTCTTCTTGATCTTAGAAAAGTAAAATGAAAAAAAAAAAGCCGGAAAAGTAGTAAGTGCAAGGGGTACATGTGGTGGGGCTGCCACTCTCTGAGAGGAAGACAAGTTTCAACTTGAAAGCTCCTTCAAAACACAACATTGGATTTACACTGAACTCTGACACCTTGCTAGTAAGATTACCTTTTCTCTCTTTAATATTTACATCCCTGTCATCTATGCAGAAAAGAAAGACTGCTGGAAAACCCTATCCAATTTCCTGGAAGATTACTCCCTCAAGAATATAATTCTAGCAGGATACTTCAATCTAATCTTTAACCAAAAGGAAAAAAGAGGAGGAATCACCAGTAGGTACCTCTTCCTTCCCTTCGTGGAAGAACTGATTCAACAATGGGATTTACTAGAATTTAAGCCAAAAACAGGGCTTTACACATGGACAAACAACTGATTTGGGGCAGAGCACATTTCAGCCTGGTTGGACAGATTCTTACTTCAGAGCACCTTCCTCTCTGAAAAGAAGATTATTTCCACAAAAATTCTGCCAAAGCTGACTTCATATCATAAACCCATTCTTCTTTGGCTGGAAGAAAAGGAAAATTTGGGGCCAATCCCCTTCCGGTTCAGCCCTCTATGGTCAGATAGGGAATGGTTTATGGATACAGTTAAGAAGGCCTGGTCCATCCCTGTTCTTGGATCGCGTAGCTATGTGTGGGAACAAAATCTAAATGCCACCAAAAAAGCCTTGAAAGAATGGATAAAAGAGCCCACAGACTCCCACACTAGTCATAGAAAACAAAATATAAAGCAGCTGCTCGAATTGCAAAGGGGCATGGAGCTGCAAGACATTACTTGCTCAGAAACTCACAACGAGCAAGAACTCCAACTCAGCACTCTCCGATCATTCAGAAAGGAGGAAGAGTCTTTGAGGCTCAAATAGCGTAATCTCTGGCTTGTGTTGAGAAACAAAAATTCAGCCTTCTTCCACAAGAAAATTCGAACTCGACTTTCTGGAAGCCACATTGCTAAAATCACCTCATCAAATGGGGTTGTTCTCAAAGGAACGACTCTATTAAAAGAGGTTGCAACCTCTCATTTCCAGCAGCTGTACAAAGAAGAAGTAGTGGATGTTGATGAGGAATCACAAGACTTCCTCACTCATGTTCGAAGTTTGGTAAACGAGGAGGATAACTCAAGACTCCTGAAGCCCTTCACTGAACACGAAATAAAATTTCATAAGGAAGATGGAACCAAACAAAGTTCCAAAACCCGGCGGGTTACCCATTCACTTATATAGATTCTGCTAGGACATCATCAAAGTCGATTTGTTTTGAATAATCAAAGGATTCCTCCAAAAAGCTAAAGTGGGAGGAAGCACAAACTCCACTTTCCTAGCACCAATCCAAAAAGAAGCGAACCCGGTGGTGTTCGATCGCGTTAGGCTAATCTCACTATGTAATGTGTCCTACAAAATTCTCACCAAGTTACATGCAAATAGAATATAGCCGCTGCTGGAAAAAATCATCTCTCCCAACCAAGGTGGATTTTTCAAAGGTAGGCATATCCTGGACAACGTGATTCTAGTGTAGGAAATCATTCATTCCAGCCACCAACGGCAAGAGCAAGGCATGCTCATTAAGTTGGACATGGTGATTGCCTTTGACCAAGTAAGGCATTATTTCCTCCTCTAAGTTCTTTCTGCATTTGGTTTTAGTTTTGATTTTATAAAATTGATTAAATCATGTATAGGAGAACCTTGGATATCCCCTTTAGTAGATGGCAAGCCGACTAACTACTTCAAAGCTTTGAGGGGAATTAGGCAAGGCTACTCACTGTCCCCCTTCCTATACATTCTGATGGAAAATTCCCTAAGTCGAAAGATTATAGCATAGACGCTAAATGGGACACTTCTAGGCATCAGGGCGATAAAAGGAACAACCCCAATCAATCATGCCTTGTTCACCGATGACTCTATCCTTATGGGAGGAGCTTCCATTAAAATTGCAAGGGCTTTCAATGAAGTAATCCAAAGCTTCTGCAAAGTTTCTAGAGCTATGGTCAACAAGAGGAAAAACGTTGTGTATGGTTGGGCGGTAGACCAGCAAACTATTCTTAGGATTTCTTAAGCCCTGGGTTGGCCAATCCGGCTTTGGGAGGTAAGATTCTCTGGAAAATCTTCTCAAATCAAAGACATCCTATAACTCAAGTTCTAATTAAAATTTATCTACATGGGCTGTCAATAAATAATATGGATTAAGGAGATTCTTACAAAAGAACCATGCTATGGAAGCTATGCAGTCGAGGCTGGGAGTTCTTAAAAGACCATCTCTACATAATCCCTAGAAACAGAAAAATAATAGGGTTGTGGGAAGACAAGATCATGGGCCTCTAACCCTAAAATTTTCTCTTGAAATTGCAAATTTGCGTGACTGGCTCATTCAGAATGGCACTCACAAGCTAGCTAATATATGCTCTTGGGACTCTAGAGGGAATTAGAGCAATCGGGATCTCCATCACCCCCCTGATTGGTTGCTTCCTCAATTTCACCTCTTCCTAGCTAAGCTATCAGGTCTGGCTCCTATGCATCTCCATTTGAGGGAAAAGTGGGGCTAGGGAAGACCGAAGCTTACTCAGCATTGCAAGGCTTCGTAGCTCTTCAAGAACATCAACCTCAGATCCACTCTACATCACTTTGGCAGCATGTTTGAGACCCCTTTGGCCCCCCAAAAATTAATTTATTTTGTTGGCTTCTCATACACAAAAGGATCCTCATTGGAGATAATTTAGTGAAACGTGGAATTATCAGACCCCATAGATGCCCTCTTTCCTGCTCGGCTTAAGAAATGATTGAACATTTATTCACTGACTGCCCCTTCACGCAAGAAGTATGGTCGCAAGAAATGTTCAGGCTCAATTCCCATATTCCAGCGCAACTTTCAGTAGTTAGTCTCTTCATATCCTGGAAAGAGCACTCCCCTCACACTTTGAAGAGAAAATCAACATGGGCCAAAATCTAGAATGCAATTCCAAAATACATCTACTACAAAGTGTGGTTAGCTAGGAATGAAGCCATCTTCAACAACAAACTATAATCTGCCAATGTAGTGACTCCCAAAGCCAAATCTATGCTATTGGAAACTTATGAAAAAAGACCTCATAACCCAGACAATGCACTCCTCCCTAAAGAGATCAACTAACTAGGTGAGTCCTTGAGGCGGGCCAGAAATAAAAAGAACCCTTCTCAGCCTTGCCTCAATCCAGAGTGGCGGCTTCGGATCTCTAAGTTGGACTTTCAAAAGTGGTGGAAAAAATAGGACAATGTTTTGATATTCTTCGATAGAGCCTCCAAAGGAGACTCGGGGATATCAGGGGCAGGGGGAGAAATCTACTCCTCAAACGGGCACAAAAAGGATAGCTTCAATTGGGGCCTAGGACAAAGCACTAATAACTAGGCAGAGATTCTAGGACTACTCAAATAATGTCAGCTTGCTCAGGGGAATAGAGGGAAAAACCTTCAAGTCTTTGGAGATTCGGAAATATTGATAGAAATCCTAAACCCAAGTGATCAACTCAATAGCTCAACACTCAACAAGACCCTTGAAAGATTAAGGAAACTGCTGCCAAACTTCACTACCTGTTCATTCTACCACATCCTCCGAAATCTGAATAAGGAAGCTAACATAAGAGAAAATAAGGGGTGTCTCTTAGCCCAAGGTATTCTATCAAAGAATGACAAAGCAATGGAATAATATCCTATTCCTTAACAGAGTAGACCAGCAATGCAAGAACAGGGAAAACATTGTTATGCCCTCCTTATGCAATGATTTGGTCTCCACGAATGACCAAAATTCGACGTAAGCAACATATGACCAAACTACACCTGAACGCTGAGGACCATTGTTGATCCATGGCCTTGATACATGTTGTTAAACACTAATTAACGATGATGAACCCAAAGGATGCACGACCTTGATACTATGCTGCTCCAGCATCACAAAAAGAACCTCACAATGAGCTAGTCACTGTTAATGTGACTAACACTCGAGCATTCAACACTCAAGCTTTGAGATAAAGAATCGACTCAGCAATGTTCTCATAAACAGAGGATTTAGTCTGTCGAGTTGCAGGATTTGATTTTGGGCACTATGAGGTCCACTTTATCCTATCAGAGAAAAGTGGAATAGGATTCTTAGCTGTCTCCCTTGTTTTTAGGCTCCTATGCACTGATCAAGGATCACTATGTAATCACATAAGAAACAATTGTACAAACCGGTTCTCAGCGAATGCCCAATGGATCAAGCCAGATTCTGATGATTATGAACTGCCAAAAAACATATAACTAAAGCTCAATGTAGGAGTGGTTGTTTGGCTCTGGCCCAACCTTTCTTCTCTAAATAAAAATCAACCATTCTTGTTAAAAAAAATATTTCTTTCAATTATCTTTCATTTGGATTTGGAATCATTCAAATCAGACTACAAACAAAGTATTTATGATTAAAAAACTCCTGGTTAGTATGACGACCACTACTTTCCCACGGGTAACAAATAAAATTTTCTTTATTCATCTTTCCTAGATTTATTTTACCGAGTAATTATTTGTTATTTTTTTCGTATATTTATTGGATTAAGAGAGCCTGTGCGCCTCTCTTCTTCCATTATTTTATGTTTTATTGCAGGTAGATGCTCGTTTTTTTTTGTAGGTCCAAGGAGAATAAAGGAGATCCATTTATGGAAAAATGATTTTTGAAGACAATGCTAATGAAATAAGGGCATTTCATCCAAGCATCTATTAAGAAATTTGATATCATATGATTTTGAGTATTTCTAGGTGCCTTGATCTAAAAATATTAGATCATAAGATCTTGTTGCAAAATTGTTCCCGCTATTGTTCACCAACACATAGAAAACAACATGAAGACTTTTCATCACTTGACGAATTTATAACAGGAGAAATGGGGAATTGATTTCCATTTGAAGATCCAAGTCATTTCTACAGAAGCATTTTTTTTTTCTTTTTCCAAAAGATCATTTTTCATTCACCATTGAAACAAGTTGATGATTCCCTTAAAGAAAACTAAAACATTATTGCAACCAAAAACACAACCATTGTAACTTAAGTTATTTATTTATTTATTGTTTTTCAATAAAGTGTTGTTTCTTTTCTGATTTCTCTTATGTTTCTATGTTTCAGGTATTGTGTACTTCAAAGTCACACTTTTTGTTCTCAAAATAAAAGAAAGAAAATCTTAAGTTTCATGATGCTGCTCCACATCTATCCATTTGTTCCCCAATCTTATCAGTATATGGTTTCCTCAAATCTAATATAAAAAACTATTATGGTGTTGCTACTTGATTGGTGTTGATACTTTATCGATGGTGATACTTCGTTGGTGTTGTTACTTCATCGATGTTGTTACTTCACTGGTGTCGTTACTTCACCGATGCTATTATTCCAACAATGTTGTTACTCCACCCATGCTGATACTCTGCCAAGGTGAGTCATAAGATCTATCCCCAGCCAACTCCATGGATTTGATTGGTATTTCACTTATGACATGACCAACCATGACCAAGGACAATCATACCTTAGTTGGGGGAGGTATCACATTTAATAGCAAGGGTATCATATTTAATAGCAATGATGTCATGTCATCATTTTTATTAAACCCCGTGTTAACTCGTACATCTCACGATTATTACCACCATAATCTGTAACAATCTATAAACCCCACCATACCTTGCACACTTATCCACACACATTGGAACTTGAATCATGTACAAATACATTAACTTGGTGAATGGGAGATACTTTTAATGGTCTAGGTCCTCTTTGACATTGTTATGAAACCAGCTCAAGAAAATATAGAAAAGATAGATCAACACCTTAGAATTCAGCCTCTTCGAGGGGCCAACCTCCTTTACATTACATAAATGAACAATTCTTGGATGATTCAAATGAC
>APFE030878934.1:30652-45888 GCA_000404065.3 Pinus taeda
CCATGTTTTCATCTGTTTAGGGAGAATCCTTGAATGTTTCTTGCTCTCCTTAACCTCTCACCAGTCAAATCCATTCATTCAATCACTTTAAAGGCATCAAAACAATCGCCTTTCTTGCCCCAAGTAGATCTCTGCAAAAACTGTGCCTCATCCCCGCACCCAAAATTGCCTTTCCCTTGAATTCAACAAAACTTCAAAAAACCAATTTCAAAAGTCCTTGTACTGCATACCTAGCCTAAAATTAGTCATCAATTTAGTCATCTCAAGCCTCATTGATTACCTTTTTCCGAGATTGACTCGGAGAGAGCCCTCTCCTGTCCTCGTAGGGCTAGCTATGAGGTTGAGCGTGGTTTGATGTAGCCTCGAGTTTTACCTTATTTTAGCCTAAGGTAGATTTAAGCGCTAACACTTTACATTACATAAATGAACAATTATTGGATGATTCAAATGACAAAACCTCCTTTCTATATATAGGAGTCTAAGGAGTCACAATATAACCCAGCCGACCTAACAATAATAATATAAAGCCACAAAAATAACAATAGAGGGATTCTATGGGGCATAGTAATAACACTATGGGGATAATAGGGGCACAACAATATTAATAAGGGGTATAACTCAATATTAATGGAGTAATCACTAGAATTATAGGGACCCAACAGACATAATGATTGGGTAGTCAATTTATATTTGTTTATCTATAAACATAATCTTATTTTTAAGGAATAACTATGCAAACATGATTTCATCATGCCAACTTTCAAATTTCCTAATTGGTCAAGTCCCTGATCTTGTAAAATTTATGGCAATGACAACAAAATTGTATTTACATCTTTTTGTCACTATCTAATGAACTGTTCCTCAACCCTAATCTTAGCAAAGCAAAATATATTTATCAATAGTCATTTGAAGGTTATCATGTTTTTAGAAGAAAAACTACCCAAGTTGAAAATAGTTACTACAAAACGTTTTACGCCATCCCTAGCTCTTAAGGAGTTGGCCTACCATCCCATCTATTAAGTAATATTTTGTTGATTAAAAATAACCATGGCTGAATTTTAAACATAAATAGTCAATTGGAGGAGAGGAGATCTCATTGTGAGCCGACCTACCATGATCATAGGTCCTAATAGAGTGACATTACCACTACTGGTCACCAAGCCAAGGTAATGGCATTCAATCATAAAACTGAAGGACAGTAGGTCTCATCATGAGCCAACTTGTTAACTTTTGTTAGCTCCCGTGAATGGCATTGTTATTAACTGGTTACCAAGCCAGAACAATGATCTTCAGTAGACATCTAAGTAAATTGAAATTCTTTTGTAACTGTGTACTTATTTCTAATAGATGGGACACTGGCATCTCAATGGGTTAAAAATACATCCCTATCAAGGCTATGGACACCTGCTAGCAGCAGTGCCCATGCTTATGATATAGAAGTTAATTCAATACTATGATCTACTTGGTTCACTTGTTTTATCAAAACTATTTGTCAATGGAGCCCACTGTTTCATATATAAGGTTTGCTAGAACTCATGGTTCATGGCATAATATTTAATCAATTCTTAGATGGTGGTGGTTATGCTATAAATCTATTATTGAGTTATAAATATTTACTTTACATGTTAGGGATGAACTTTTAGGATATTTGATATTTGACATTTTTTATCATCTAATCTATCATTCATTTATTCTACAAGTATCACATCTTTAACCAAAGATAGTTTCTTTGCCCAATTAGTTACCATTTATTTATATATTAACAACACTACTATTTTGTGGTAGAATAAAGAGACCTAATTCTGATTTTGAATCCCAGGTCTTTGGTCAAACCTTGAGAAGCAATTATTGAGATAACTAATTTTCATAATTTTTGTGCTCATAACAACCAAAGCTTATGGGTATAGGGAATGCATCCTTTCCCTCCTTATCCATTATTACCCATGCCATTCACAACATGATTATGTCACTTTATATATAATGAGGTAATTTAGGTGAGGTAATTTAGGTGATGAATTACTAATTGAGGATACTCATGAGATGTGTTATAGAAATCTTGATGACAAGGAAACTAATCAATTTAGGGGATGGAAATCCTTCTACACTTTCTGATTACTTTATTTCAGCTTGCGTGGCTTCCACCTTCTACATCACTTTTAGCATTCGTTCAGCCTACATCATCTTCAACAAATGTTAATCCATACATGCCATTCCACATTTTTACGGAGGTAAAACTTGAGGTAAAATAGCATAAGTTTTTTATTTATTAAGAGTTTAGGAGAATGTCATGAAAAACCACTGAGAATTATTCACTCACATTTTTCAACCATTATTTCCCCTTCTTTACCACTTCCCATTTTTCAGAAACAAAAAAGCTTTCAGCTTGGGAGAGTGTTACACTCATTAATTTATTCATCATGGCCATGCCATTAATATTATTTATCATCCATCAATCTCCTTATTCATTCTCAAAACCTCCCTTATTTCATGTTGTTATACAACAATCAAAGATTTCAACAATGACTATAGGAACCACCCCAATTTTTTTTCTAGTGTAGCATGAGGGCATGCTAATTCTCTAGTTTGGGGGAACATTTTCTATTAATGATGGATGTTTTCTCATTTCTTCCTCATTTAAAGTATACAATTTCATTTTTTTTTGAAATGCATAAATTGATTTGTGTATATCTTTAAAACTATCAATTGGATTCCTGTGATATTTGGACAACAGAGAGGCATCATTAACCCAAAAAAATTTAAATTAAACCAATTGGTAAATTTGAAAAATCATTCACTGTTACCTACAACCATTTTGCTGATATATTGAAATTTATTCATTGTATTGATTTGATTTTTGTTGTGGACAAATAATAAGGTAATAGGAACAAACCTGTGAAATTTCAAGCAAAACTAGTTTACAATTTTTGAAAAATTAAACCTTATTACCTACATCCATTTTGTTTATATCTCGAAATCTAGGCATCAAATAGATTTGATTTTCAGATTGGAGAAGCATTGATATAATAGAAATTTGCTTACAAAATTTCAGTAAAATCTGGTTTGTAATTTTTGATAAAATGGCTAATGAAGTTTTTTTTTTTACTTGTATCATACTTTGCGGCAACTTCATATAATTAAAAGTAAATATGAAAATTGTTACAGCTTCAACAACATTGCTAGAATTGAACAAATATTGTTTTAAAGAAGCAAATTTTGGGAAAGAAGTCTTCTGTTCCATCAATATCATGAGCTAGGGTGAGCATTTTGATTATTGTATTCCAACTTGATTAATGCAGAGGCATTAAGTTCCATGAGGACATGAAGCATGTTCAGTTTGGGGGAGATGTTGGGCTACTAATTTATCATTATTATTATCACTTCTTAACATCCATTTCTACCATTCTTTTATCACATTATTTATTATATTTTATTATATAATTCCATTTCATAATTATTTATGCTGTTGTGGATAAGTAATATTTGTTCTCTTTTATTTTTAATAAATTGATGATTATTATGCATGATTTTTCCAATGTTGGTTTATTAATGAATTTTTTATACATGACTCACGATTTTAGCCCCCAAGATCTCTTCTAGATTGCAAATTTGATCTTCAACTCATAATCAAATATTCCAACTCAGAAACTCATCGGAATAAAAAGTGACAGTTTTGCGTTGGACGTTTTAGGTAAACAAAGAAGAATATTGAAAATCCGAGACACAGGTTTTGTGCAGAACGGACCAAATTAGCTTTCTTATGAGCATCTTTCCACAATTTAGTCTGAATTGGGAGAAAAGAAAGGTTCTTCGAAGGACATATTCGAAGATTTTCTGTTGTGACCATTTTCCAAATTGCCCAATTGCAATAACCATATTCGATTTGTTCTAGCTGAATCATGATGGAAATATCTCTCAATAATCTTGCTTATTAAGATTTTGTAGTAGATCTAAATTGTATGGGAAACCATTTTGTAATAAGTTTGTTGTAAATTTCCCTTTGTTGTTTGTATATTTAAAAGACACAAATCAAAGAGAAAAGGGACATAATATATTGAAGGTTTTCATTTGAGAATGTAACAACAAACTTCTGTATTTTCCTTTTTAGTAACGAAATCTTGATCTTATGATTATTATATAGCCTTCAATATTTTTGCCACAAACCTGATCAAAGAGTTGGACCCACTCTCCTTATCAGGTGTTGTTGGATTAGTGGTGTGTTTAGATTTATTTATGTTGTGATTATTTCTTTATCATTGTAATGATTCATTAAGTTTGTGTTGTTGTGAATCCTAATTTTTTGTTACTTTGATTGATGTTCCTTTTATTTCTTCTTGTTACACATTTTTATATTGTTGATTGAATGCTCAATTTTGGGTAGGGAAACTATGGCTTACATAGAAATTGCATGGTAGCCTTGAAATAACAAGATGAGCCCCATATTGACAATTAATGTGGAGAAGGGTGAATGCTATAATTCATATATGAACACCAACACTACCCTCATTTTATTGTTGTGAGTGTCATTATTCCATGCATTAGGGTTACATAGAGATACACTTTGTGACAAAGAAGGAAAAGTCAACTCAGAGGAGATATTCTACAAGATAAACTCTTTATTTGGTTGTAACTCTGTCCATTTCTATTAATACAAAGATTTCATAGTTTTCCTATATGTGATGTTATGATTTCATGCATTTCAATACCACGTTGATCTATTGAATGAAGTGATTAGATGATGTTACATACATGTCATAGATCTTTGGCTTGTGTTGTTTGATTGTGAAGGTTCTAATTATAATGATTGAAGCTACGATTGGAGAATACAAGCTAAGATAGGAACTAGGCTTACGATATATTCCAGGTAGAATTCATTTTTTTGTCCACTTACTTTAAGGAAAACATTGGTTTCTTTGCTTTTTTTTGTTCTAGTCTAGCCCACCCAATCTAGGGAAGATACTTTTGTTCATAGTCGTAGATTTCGTATAACAAATTAGAGACCATACTAGGGATCAGTGTATTCCCTTGGTGGTTTCCTTGTCCTTAGTTATTTTCTATCTATTCTTCATACCTTCACTATCGTACTCAATTGACAATATACCTAGGAAGACCTTCCATTGAGTTTAAATTACAATTTTTGTGTCAGAACCTTGCATCCCCTTATCATCGCTCCCTCTAGTCTAGTGACAAATTGCTTCAACACTTATGAGCCTTCTCTATGCCTACGTTGTAGAGCAATGCTGATCCTTTAACACTTGAATTGGTCCATGTTCATGCACAAATTTTATCTTCTTTGAATTTCTCTTTGTCCAACTTTGTTCTAGATGCTCTTCCTTGAGTCCCTAAGTGTCTTATGGTCTCTCAGAAGCCTCCATTTGGTTTTCTTTTGGTTTTGAATGCCTTTGATAAGGATTTATTTATATTTCCCATTTTCTTATCCTTAGGTCATTAGAAAACAATAAGTTCTTGAATGAATTAGTGTTTTAGTCATCATTCTGAAAAGTTTGTTTTTATCAATGATTAGATATGCATCTTAGTTTTCATCATATCTAAGTGGAATTGAAAAGAAAAATCTCTTTGCATTGGCATATAGGGTTTTATGTGTGCATCAATATTGGAACAATTGCATTAAAAATAGAATTTCACTTAGCATATTGTTTGTTGCATTTTGTATGCCGCATAATCTTTGTCTTTCCCTCCTTTACTAGATTTTCATTGAAAGTGAAAGATTTCATTTCTTCATGCTAGATTTCATCTTTAGGAATTCAGGTGAAACTCGCGGTGAGCCCTTGAAAAGAGAAACTTAATTGAAGATAAAAATTAAAATTTACTGAATCAACCTAAGGAGCATTTGTACAATAATGCAAACACTTAGAGGTCTAGGCTAGAGATGTGTTATGGTGTCGTTAAACGTAGGAGTTGTCGTTGTTTACCAGCATTGTATCCCAGGGGTGATATCACATTCCACATACGTAAGTGTATCATATCAGTCTCCGCGTGCCTTTGGGTATATTGGATGGTGCTCCACACATGATAAGTATATGGGAACACTCTCATGAAACAATTACGTATTAGATAGCACTACTACAAACTACACTTCCAAAAAATGTCGATTATATTTTGGATGTCCACCATAGGTTCTTATCCTCACCATAGGTAACCAAGTCGTCCACCTTGTATATCGTGATACACCGAACATAACATTCAAAGAGATTGCTTGCACATATATTAATTACTTGGTTCTCCAAGGTGTATATTGTAGTTCACAATTGCTTGGTAAATCTTTATGCCTAGTTAAACCCTTTTTTATTTATTTTTATGTTAATTCTTAAAATTTATTAATCCAACATGGAAGAACAAACATGTTTCCCTCGTCATTCGAGTAGAATGAAAAATAAGCCTCCTCTTCCACCAGAGGAAACTCCTGGTCGTCATCATAAGAATAAGAAGATGCAAACTACTGAATCAGGGACTTCAAGAACTACTTCTGGTCCTCCTCCTGAAATTATTCCACTAGAATCATCTTTCCCTTTGAGCTTTCAGCGCGAGATCACATCTTCTCTTCCCGGTGAATTTGACACTATCGAAATAGAAGTACTTGGATCCTTATTTCCTGAGGTTATTGAGCCTAAATTTAATGAATAAGATACCTTATTACCTGAGGTTATTTACCCCGAGGTACCTCATCCATCTTTACCCAATACTTCGAGACCTTCCCCTTCTCTTTGTTTGTCTCAGACACAAATATCGATTATATATCGTGGACTTGAAGGTGAACCTCTTCCACCTGTCTTGTCCCTTTTCTCATGTTCATTTGATAGGGCTTCATCTTTATCAGAATTATCATCTTCCTCCTCTTTAGACTCCATCTCAGCCTCCTTTTTTAGGTTTTGTTCCTTTATGTTCACCCTTGAGTTTTTTGCAGCAATCATCTTTGGGATTGTTAACCATGAATAATCTGCTATGGTTTCCCATCCTACTAATTTGGTTGAGAAAATCAATATTTCTTCCTCATCCATGTTTGCAAAATCACTAGAGACACATCTATATGGTGGCTTTTCCATCCCACCTAGTTATCAATTATTGTATGGTAACTTCTCTGGTGTGGCATCTAGTCCCTAGACCTCTCCCATGACATATATTTTTGGAATTCCATCTGGAACTTCTCTAGTGGGCACTATACATTATGTTCCTTCTCCTCCACCTACACATGTAATTAAACAATAGGTTGGTCCTTATGTTATTGGATACCTTCAACAACCCAATTTTTCTTATAATAGGTACCCTTCACCTAGTGACATTTGCCTCCATCATCCCCTCCTCCTTTGGAAGGGGGTCAACCTGTCATCAGTATGCAACAGATTAGTGCTCCACCTTATTTTAATCCTCCTTATTATGATTTGGCTGCTAATGTTTGGAAATCTACTTTTCCAGTCCAAACTAGTTCGGTTGTGAGTACATCCTTGCATTCTCAATATATGCCATCTGTATCCAAAATTCCTACCTATCAATATATACCTCAACAAGCTCAAATTAATGTGAGCAAACCTTTACAGACTATCGTTGTGACTCAATTTATTCCCACAGTATCTATACCTCCCAAATCTTGTATACTCAACCTGTTCAAGGTGCCTCATAGTCTCAATCACTTGGACAAGGTATTCCTCAAATCCCAGTAGGAAAAACTACATATGGTATGACACAACATCTACCGACACCGCCTTATGTTGGAATGATGCAAAATCTCATGGGACAGTAGTATCATCCTTTTCAAGATATCCCTTAAGTTACTTATCAAGGCCAACAAGTCCAAACCCAACCACTCCAGCATATGCAAGGTTATCCTAGATCTAGATAACAAGGATATGCATATACTGGTTATTAGAATCCTCCCTATCCTGGTACCCAAGTTCCAATTTATCAAAATCCTCCTTATTATGGAACCCAGATTATTGTTTCCTAGGCCATTTCATCCTATCTAGGCTATCCTCCTCTGGATTTTAATAAGAAGTTACCTTTTGTGGAAATTATTGAACTACCATATTTGATTCGTCTCACAAATGATCCTATTGCTCATTCTCCTACCTCGTCGATTTTTCCTACTAAATTGCCTTACGATATCTCAAAAATCAATGGGAATCTTGGAGAAGACCCATCCACGCATGTGATGACTTATCATCTGCATGTTCTTCGAACTCCTTGACTGATGATTCCATTTGATTACGTCTTTTCCAACATACACTTATGGGTTCCACAACTAAATGGTATATTGAATTACTTAGAGCTTCATTCAATAATTTCAGGTCCTTATCCATTACATTCCTAATGCATTTCCAGTTGCCCATACAATATGAGACTGGAACAGAAATTTGACCAACTTTAAACAGAATAAGGCTACTCACACTTCCAATGATATTCATGAGTAGTGATGTCGTCTTTGTTTGGTTAAGACTTATGTTCCTAATCAATTGTTAGCATAATGGTTCATTAAATCTTTGTTTCCATCAATCACAGAATATGTAGCTAAGGGCGGATTTGTGATTGAAGAGCAAGTGATTTCTCGTACCTAATATTTGGATCTCATTTATACCCAATACGAAATGCTTTATGAGAAAATACCAAAATCTTCAAGACCCTCAAACATTATTCCTCAACCTCCTAGTAAAGAATCACATGTTGTTGATGGTATTATTGGTTCTACTAGTTCACAGTTTGAGAGTAAACCATCTGGGACTACTCTTACAACTACCCAAAACTCTACATCCAATCCTCTTGTGGCTTATAATTCTGAGGTTAATACCGTTAAGTCTAATAAAGGTAAATATTAACAACAACTAGGAAGTAATAAGAAAGGTAAAGGAAAGAAGAAGAAATATTATCCTCCGCAGGATAAACAAAAAAATTAGTCCACTGATGAGAAATGGAAACCTCACTATCCATGTTTGATTTTTAATGAGGAGCACTTCACTCGTGATTGTCCTCACTAAGTGGACGTTAACAAATTTATGAAATCTTCTACTTCTCCCGCTATGTTGAATGATTTGTTTCCCAATCAAGGGACTGACATGGTTGCTCAGGACCTTACTTCCTCTAACTCGGTTTTAATTCTTTCCTCCACAAAGCCGAAATCTGATATTATGGTGGCCACTCGCAATAAAGACTATGGTAATGTCAATCCTACAAACGGTCAGGCTAATGATCAACCTACCAGTTTGACTCCATCTCCATCATATCATATTATGCCTATGATTCCTATGGAATTAACCATTAAGCCTCTGAAGTGTGTTATTAATAAATATTCTTTCTAACCTCATGCGCAAGCTACCCAAAATTATATCATAGTAGAGGACCTGGCTCAGTCTTCATCAGCTATGTCCACACTTGAGGTGCTACAAAACTGTCCCACCTAAAAGAAGGCTTTACTTTCTTCCACCATATGTATTTATTCTTTAAATTCTAACCTAGTTGTTTTCAATCATGATAACTATTCACCTCAGATAAATTGGATTTTATGATGTAGGTTGTCCTCCATGGTAAGAACATCAATTTTTCTATTATAGATGAAGGAGCGTCAACCTACATTATGTCTCTATCTTGCTGGAAGCAGATTGGTTCTCCTCAATTGAGTTAGTCAACCACCACCTTGAAGGCTTTCGAGGGATGAACACATAAACCATGTGGTCTTTTGAATTCCTTGCAACTTGTTGTAGTGACTACAACCACCCTCCAAAATTTTGCCTTAAGCTTCATTTTGGAGCTTCCCTACAAACCTTCACAACAACATGTCTTGCTTCATTAAGTACACAAGCTCCAGTGATTTGCTTGCAGAAAGAAAACCTGTCGATCAAACCTTGATGCATTCACCTCATAGGTTGTTCATCCAAACTTGGTCCAGCTATAGGTTTAGCAGCTCCTTCAAGAATTTGCACAAATCTGGAGGAAAACCAGCCTTCCCTTCAGAAATTGTGCAATCCTGACTGGAAGCCTACTGGGCCCCAAGATTGCGCAATTCTGTTGAGCAAGCTTCAACTAAAAAAATGTGCAATCCTTCCCAGCTATTGAGTGTGGAGCTTGATTATATTATGTATTCAAAGGTATCACCGCATTGGACCCCAGTTTTTAATGGGGCGGCAACGCCGCCCGTAAAATATTCGCTACAGGGGGGGTCCAGGGGGGGTAACCTTGTAAAATGTTGTAATTTCGTAGTCAATCTGAGCATTCATTAGGTGGAGATCTGACAGTAGAAGTTATGCTTAATTTAGGGTTTTTCTTCCCTAGAAGGAAACCCCTCTGTTATATATGAGGGAATTGTATTACATCTATTTATATCTGTATTCTGAGCAAGAATAGAGAGGAGATTGAGCGAGAAAGCAGAGGGAATTGTAGTGGATCTATTTTAGGTTGTATCTCTTCAGTTTGCTAGATAATATAAAAAGAAGGACTAGTTGTTTCTTCGTGGACGTAGCCCAAACTGGGTGAACCACATATATCTGTGTCTCTCTTGTTTTATGGGTTTTCTGTGTTTATATTTTTGCAATATTTTATGTGTTCCATTGCACTGTAATATATAATTTCCTAACAACATCTAGGTTGCTTAGATAAGAATGTGCACAAATATGGGCAGCAGTTAGCTGCTCTGCCCATACATTGTGCAAATCTTCTGAGCAGCCAGCCCACCTCCCAGCCGAAAATGTGCATTTTCTCTCAGTAGTTAAGAAACCTCTTGCATGTGTAGCTAAGTTGACCGGTTCCCTCCGGGACCGAGCAAAATAGACTCACATGCATGGGCTTCTTCTCCCAAGGCAACATGTAAAGGCATCCCTTATTTCAGGGACTTATTTTGGCAGTTGGAGGTTACATGCAAGGATCATTTCAGAAACCTCCCACCAAGTGTCTCTTTCCCTATATTTGTTGCATGCACGTCACAACCTTAATTTTATCAAAACTCATCAACCGGATGCTGTAGAGCTCACTCCTCACATCAACGTTGCATCTTTGTCATCCCACATCGCATCTAGGCATTGTCGACACATTCAACTCGGTTGTTTTGCGATAAGCACGCTTTCCATGTCTTATGTTGCATTTCTGGCACATTTTTTGTTTCGCTTCGTATGAATGATGTCTTCTTGATTTCAGTGAGCACTTTCTGTTGTTTTGATACATACTAGCTTGTACTAGCACCATTTTAGTTTTCGTTAGCATCTCACTGTTGCTGCACGCATGAAACTAATTTTCATGAACGGTCGCCGATTCAGCAACTCACCTCACCCACATGAATGTTGTTTCATTTTCTGAATTTGTTATTCACCGTCTGAATGCATGATCATTCAATTATTTTTACACTCAGTATTGCCATGAATTTGCTTTCAGATTCGGTTTCAGTTGCTCATCGATGAGTCTAGGCAGCTTTGGCCTGGACTTTGCCTCACCAAGACAACATTGAGCAATCTTGAGAGGGAAGGATCTATATTCCTCTCAAGAAATGTGCATTTATGCCTAGTGACTATCCTCCAATATTGCATTGTGCAATTCTGAGGGGCAGTGACTGCTAGCCTAGAAAATTGTGCAATGTAGTCACTGAGCTTGCAACCATTGTTATATGAGATTGTGCATTGCGTAATCCCAACAGTCAACAACCATACTAGACTGTGCATTGTGTGGTTCCAGTAGTCAGTCAACCTCCCAACAACCCAAACTATGCATTTTTTAGTATTGGCCGTCAGTCTCCTGACCTCCCGGTAGAAATTGTGCAACCTTCATGATCAGTCACACAAGTATGTTGCAAGTGAGTTCTCAAGTTCATCTTGGTTTTTGACTGACAAATTTCTTGCCATGAGTGTTTCCATGTCTCTAGGTATCACTGGTGTTCATCTACCTCCCAACAGTACATGTACAATGGTTTCCAAGAAAGTAGAATCGAAGACACCATTTAGAGCACACTTGGGGATCCAATCGATCAAGTGTCTATGGACTTGCCTACCCAGGAAGACATCAAGTTGTTCGTAGAAAAGGACATCAAGATATGATGGCAACAACATCATAGCGAACAACATCATGAACAACAACTAAAGGCAGCATACCAGATGCAACTAATGCAAGAGGAAGGTTGTTGACAACAGAAAGGTGGAACAAAGTTTCAAGCTCAAGCAAATCCACTAGTGATGAAAGAAACTTTGGAGGCTTAGGCTATGAGGTGACGGCACGACTCGAAGATCGTGCAAAGATAGAGAATGGAATAAAGAAGGAGTTGCATGTGCTGAAAAAGCAACTCAAGGAAGAACATGAGTTGCATAGATGAGAGAATGAGTTGCAGCAGGAACAGGTACAGAAGGGGGTGCAACATTCACTCACGGATGAAACTACACCCGTACAAGTTAGAGATCCATCCCAGTAGCTGGCGCAAAGTAGACAAGGTGAGCAGTGTTGTTCATCGCATGCAAGGGAATTTAGTAGCATGCATGCCATTGTGCACATGCATGTGATCCAATCTATTTGGCACACTCACCAAGGCAAAGACAAGAAGCAAGTCCAATTGAAGTTGAACATGTAGTTGACAGTTGATGCACATGACCACCAACACACACTCAAAGATCAACATAGGCCCTATGCATCAGAATGTTTCGGGTTCTACCACAGCCAAAAAGACCATGCACATGTTAGAAGACAAGTTGGATGGAGGAGCCATACCAACGCACCCAGATGCAAAGGAGGCAAGAGTTCGCTTCAACAAGATGTCACCATGGAGTGCATGCACACCATCACGGATGACCAAGCTTGGCATCAGTTCACCACCTTCACCATCAAAAGCATGTCAAAGAGTTGGTATCACCACAATGGACCAAGTGTTAGTGATGTCTTGCATGGCTTTCTCAAGCCATTTTGTCTCACATGAGCACATGTGCATTGTAATATAACGTCTTTTCAAGTGGAAGTTCAAGTATCGATAGTTGGATGTAACAGTCATAGAGTAGATGAAAAGTCATGAGGGTAGATGAACTATCACAAAGGGGAATGTCAAGGGTCACCCCACCCTTTGCTATAAATAGAACCTCATAACTCATTGTAAAGGATTTTGGTCAGCCAAGGTTTTGATAAGACTATCTTGGAGAGAGCTATGACAGTATTTTCATGAGCCTTGGCTTCTCCACTGTGCAGAGCCAGTATATCTCTTTGGAGGAGCAAGTGGTTGTGGCTATAATGTTCCGGTATCGGAACTAGTGGTTGGGCGTGGATGTATTGTATCACTGGAACTTACACTTCTTAATATAAGAGATCCAGCACGTTTCATGCATATGCTGTATTATATTCTATGTTATCTGGTTTACTCTAAATGATATATGTATTGGTTTGCTTATGTATGCATGTATAGCTATCTGTGTATGTATGTATGAATGTCTCTCAAATGTGTTGTTGGTTTAACCATCACTTTAGATTTCATGCTAACTTACATTCCATGTTGTGATGCATCTCCGCTCGTGTGTTCCCTTCCAAGCCGCGTGTTATTATAGGTTTCCAAGGGGCGCACTCACCTCACCCTCACCTGCTGTGAATGAGGATCAAGTTGTTGACAGAGTTGGTGTTATAAAGCCAACCTGCACCATCATTCATGATGAATGTGTGCAGGAATCTAAAGAAGAACCCACGATGAAGGATGAATCCCTTCCAACTGCACCTCATCTGCTTTATCTTGACATCCCTTGTGATTCTGCCACCTACTGATTTCCCCTATGAAAACTCGTTTCTGGATGTTTCAACTTTCGATCATTCACAGGACATGTCAGATGTCAGTCTATCATCAAAGTGCAGAGAGGACACATCTTCCTCTGGAAATCCATCCAATCTGTCATTTGTCATTTCTAAAAACACAGAAGGTAAACATCTTTGCTTCTCATCTACCCCTCTGCCTGATTCATCAAATCATGAGGATGCCGACAAACATCTTGCATTTTCTGATCTTGGTTGTCATGATATCTCTACTTCTTCATCCAATCATGATGTTGATTCAACTATTGTTAATCTATCGAAGACACTGGTCTACGATGATGTATCTATCAATGAAGCCGAAACCCTGCAGGTTGTCGAGGCACTTCAACCCGAGCTGATGGTTATGTCAAGCCCTCGCTGTCCTAAGGTTGGTTTCACATTCGGTCAGGAATTTGTTGAAAAACTCAAGGCTCCTCATCACTCTCTAATTTGCATTGAAGATCAACCAAACACCCAGATTTCACTTCCTCCACTCGAACTACACGATCCCGTCGCTCATGCAATGGAGGAATCTTACACAGCAAGAACACATGCACAATGCAAGTGGTCTACCTTTCTCACGTTTACTTGCTTTTCACAGTCAATAGAATGCTTACACTTGACATGTGCACGCAGTGTAGCATAGCACCATGGCAAGTCCATAGAGTGCATGTCATGTGCTTTCCCTCATTTTTGTTTTGTGGATGCTTTTAAACTCAGAGTGTGTTTGTCTTTTGATCCGGATTCAAACAGGAATGCAATAAAATACAGAGATAACCATATAGACAGATATGCAGCAGAAATAATACTTCATTTCATTACTGTAAAATACTAAAATATGCTTACAAACAGAAATGGAAATAAACCAGATAGGGCGATGGTAGCTTATCTCTGAGAAGAGATGTGGTGGCTACATGCCTCTGAACTGTCTTACAATGAGGCTCATGGGCATTTTTATTATTGAACAATAAGAGAAAATCCTAAAAAACCAAAACCCTAACCTGAGGAGATGTAACACCAAGAGTTTGTGGGCCCCATTGGGGTGAGTTGGACAGCCAACTTCCCGAGGTCGCGAATTGGTCATATTATCTCCGATTGACGCGCATGATAGCCTGTTGGAAAGATCTCTCCGAGGACTACAACGGAAAAGGCGATTTTTGATAGAAAATTGTTACTAGTATATTTCCCAAAAAACGTCGTTTAGGGCCTCAAAATGGCTCCAGAAGTTTAGGACCCGAAAAACTGCTAAAAATAGTAAACTGTGCTATAATTAAGGAAATGAAAAACTGAAAGAAGCACTAGTGGGGATCCAAGTGGAATTAGCGAGTGGCCACCAATATCCACCTAGATCATTCCTCCCACCTTAGGAAGCAATGGTCCCCATTGCGTTGAGTTCCTCCATGAGATGAGGGAACTTCTGCTGAACTTGGTCCCTAGTGAGCCACTTGCCTTGGTGAAGGAGTTGGCCTGCTTTGACAACTCAATATAGTTGGATA
>APFE030878934.1:79075-90338 GCA_000404065.3 Pinus taeda
GGAGTATCCCATTGATGTTGGAACTGAATAACCTCTTCTAGAATGCTATAAATACAGGAATTGGGCCAAAGGAGGAGAGGTTGAAAGCTGAACATTCCATAGGGTAAATGCTGCTGGAATTAAGACTTCCATTTGTTGACTTGTGAGGAGAGATCACCATCCTTCCTTGTTGCCATAGTGGGAGTGGGTGAGCTGGTCAAAGTAGAGGAAATCACTTGCTGGACCCTGGGAGGAGCTTGCACAACACCAAGGCTCAGGTTGTAATGGTTCCTTTGATTATTTAATACAAATAAGTCCATTCTTCTCAATGATTTGTTAATGAATTCTTTCATGTATTCCTTGGTCAATATGATAGATATGCTTTATTTTATGATGAATATTCAGATGCTATGTAATCGTTTGCTTTGTTAGTGTATGCAGGTCTGAAAGTGAAGGAGGAGCTCATTTGGATCAGCAAGGCTGGACTGCTACAACAAGCGTGGGCCCTAAGGTAAGATCGAAAACATTTGAATTCTCGTAGAATGATGTTATCTAGAGAAGGATAGCTCTTGTTTGGTTTGTTTGTCATTAGAGAGTCTTAGACTCCTAGGAAGGTTGGATTTGTCCGCAAATATAACTCATTCCGTGTGACAAGCAGGATGATTATTTGTCCTGTGAGTACAAGATTGATTAAGTTCTCTTGTCAAGGCATCCTACCCATATAGATTGGGACTCATTGGAAGTACCTCTCATCTGATCAATGAGTAGGGAAATGAGGATGGGGACCATAGTAGTACCGATGGATGCATCGTTGTATCTACCGTACTCCCTATGCTAGGATGACCTTCATTGGTATGGGATCAATGAGACTAGTTTGGGACCAGTGGTAGGAGTTGTACCCACTATGACGCTAACTTCGGGTTGGTTGAGACTGGTCTAGGACCAATGGTACATACTCTGAGACTGAGTTCAGTTCAATGAAGGACTGGTCTGGGACCAGTGGTAGAAGTGGTACATACTATGACGCTGACTTCGAGTTGGTTGAGACTGGTCTGGGACCAGTGGTATGCACTTGGAGACTGACTTTGAGTCAATGGAGGATGATATTGATCTGGGACTAGTGGAAGGAGTTGTACCCACTATGACACTAACTTCGAGTCAGTTGAGACTGGTCTGGGACCAGTGGTACATACTCTAAGAGTGACTTTGAGTCAGTATGATACATCCTTGATCATTTCTTCCTCTTCATAATGCAGACAAAGCAAAATAGAACAGAGCAGAGAAGAGCAGATCAGAAGAGGACAGAATAGAACAGAGAAGTGCAGGCGGGATAGAGCAGAGTGGAGCAGGGGTCAAGCTGTATAGGGTATTGCATTTAATGGATGAATAGTAGCGACCGACAGACAAATTGCAGATGGAGTTCTTCCTAGTTGAGAGGGAGTGTTAAAATTGGCAACTAGGGCCAAACTCCATGTGGGTCATCTTATTCATGGCTGATAATATTTTTTTTAGATTCCTCTCGTCAAGAGTGTAGGATTGATCTAAAGATCATCCGGTTTTGATAAGTATTTATGGAGATATGAATTTATTTTGATTATGGAATAATTATCAAGCAAACCGACAACTCATGTAGGCTCAGAAGCCCAACAATCACATCTATTCAAACATCAATAGGTTTTTATAAATACAGGAGGACTTTTCCTCATTTGCACTCACTCATCTCATCACATCTCTCTCTCTCTCCTGTGCAGAAAAGAGGCTCTTCTCTACTGCGCAGAAAAGAGACTCTCTCTCACACATGTGGAAGGAAGGATGCAGTTTTAGGGCTGCAACTGTAGAACCAAAGTTTGACCAGCGTTGACCAAAAGACTCCCTCCTCAAAACTGCGTTGTAGGTCCGTCTAGATCTCCTCTGAAGGCCACATTATTTGTGGTGGAATCAAGTCGATCTGACGGTTGGTTTGCAAGATATTGTTTGCCCTAGTTTAGGACTGATCTAGGGTTTGCTGCTGCTAATGCAAATCTTATTTATGTACTATTTCTCTCTGTTGAATTATTGAAGATAAAGGAATATTTAATCAAAGGGTTTCCCCACATTGGGGTTTGTCCTTGTCTAGCTGCCACATATTGTGTCTCTTAACTTGGCTTGTTTTTTGTCGATCATTTAATGTTCTATCTGCACTTTACTTTATGTACATGTGATTGCTAATCTTTGGATAATAATAAGAAAGATAAGTAAACTATTATAAGCATAGAACATACCATAACTTAACACCCCACTACTCACCCTCAAGAAGTACGAGCTCAAGGTCTCCATGGAATTCCATCCCTGCATATGGATAATCATCTATCATAGTGAATTTCCTATGCAACCATCTGAAGAAGGCTGGTGAGAAACTAATCATTGGTGGACCTGCATGTTGGGACATAAGGTCTATCCACCTCCTCATCTCTGGAACTCTTAGATAAATGGGCTCAAGTTTGATATGTTGAGGCTGTAGTAATGGAATCTGTTCTAAAGAAAAGGAGATTAAGGTCGAACCATATCCAAAAAATTTCAATTGTCCACTTCTTTCTTTAGTCAGTTGTTCTTTCATGTTTACCAACACTCCCTTTCCCCATTTGAAAACTATTGGCTCGATACATTCTAGAGAATATTGCATGTATGACCTATTGGCTACGCGAAGTGTAGAGTTACCAGCCAATCTGGAAATGATGAATATGATCGTTCTTAAAGTCAATAGGGTCACAACTTTTATGTTGATTTTCCCATCCCTAGTTGGCTGGGCTCGAGGTCTACAATAAGTGGTAATGTAATCCTTGACTTCCTTTCCACCCCTTATCCCACCTAAGAAGGCGACTAGGGCACCTCTCATAGATAAACCAGTAAAAAAAAATATTTTCTCTACCTTTATCTCGAGAAGATGTGCTCCTAATCTGAATGCATGAGCTTGAACATCCCATGAATGAATAAGATATTCTATCAGCTCCATCTATTGCCTCATTCTAGGAAGATAGAATAATTTTAGTATTCTACAATTTTTTAGTGTCTAGATGGTAGCAGGGAAATTTGCTACATCCATATCATGTTCTTCATGTTCTCTTTCCCTCCATGGTAAGGCCATTTTGTTCCAATGAAATCTTGAAACATCACAAGGAGACTCATTAGGATTCATTCCATGCAAAACACATGACAAATTTTGAAGGGAACTAGCATAACACAGTAAATAACCAAACCCAATGCACCCCCTCAAAGGGAGACAATGTGTTGCAGCAATACCTCTAGTGCTTTTTGACCAAAATCAATGCTCCTTTTAACATTAGGAGGATGTGTTTTTCCAAGGGAAAAAAATTTGAGCTCTAGGACCCTCAAAAACCCAAAAATTATGCATGAAATTACGAAGTTCCAACATGAAATGAAACATAACGTTTTTTTTCTCTTACCTAGAAATGATGGAACTTGGAATGGTCCACCATATTGATAACAATCAATTGCAGAAGATCAAGGGCACAAAGTACTCAAAACTCTAATATCAGAAGGTAAATGTGAAATGGTAAAAATGAATTGTCATTTTGATTCCTTATGGTCATTTCTTTCATTATTTTGTTCGTATTTAATGTTTTGACCTAGTCATAATTCAATTTTATCATAAAACAGTTTTTTAAAAATCTTTTGTTGGTGTTATGAGTAGCTCAAAAGTTGTTTGACATATTTTTTCATGTTCTGAACAAATCATTTTGACCGAGGAGCATACTTTTATCACCTTTTCAGGCTTTGTAAACTCACAAAACGAAACCCCTTGGAGTCATCTTTCAACTCTTTTTAGACTCCCAAAATATGAAATATTGTCAAGCAATTGTCTTTTCGAACTTGTTAAAGTAAATGAAAAGACATATACTCAATATAAGTTTAACACTTTTCTAGACTGAGATAGAATAACAACAAAGAAAGGAATACCTTAGTAAAACATGACTAAGAGGTTCTCCCGAGTATTTTTTTTTTACCTTTTCAGACTCAAGAGACTATCTACAAAAAGGAATATTTGGAGTTTTTTTCGCCTCTTTTTCAAACTCTCTAAACATGAAAAATATATTGAGTTAGACCTTCATTGGACTCGTTAAAATATGAAACAATGGTGGAATTGCGATCGAGATGGGACCGAACCACTCTTTCTTAGGGTTCATTAAAAACAATCAGAGGGATTCATCTGAAGGATGAACTTACAGATCAAGCAAATGTTATCCTCCTAAATCTTGTCAAAAATAAATAGGTATTGACCAACAATGGTTGTGGAAATTGGGAAAACATGTTACTCCACTTGTTAATGGAAGTGAGTCACTCTTGAACATGACACTCTTCCACTTCATCTATGTTGCAATTGGGTTTGAAAATATGTTTTTCTTTCAGTTCATCATACCTTTTCAAAGCCTCCATTTTCGGTTTAGGGTCAATGCTACCAACTTCATTTAGTGTCGCCAGTGTGTTTAATAGAAGTCATTCAGCCAGTATCTACTATGATACTATTAAGCCTTCATTCGATGCTTGTCATTCCTGATCCATTTTCGTATCAACATCATTTTGATCATTTTGTCTCAAATCATGATACCTATTTCGCATAATTGATGGGGGATACATCAAGGCCCTCCTGTGATGGGTCATTTCCTATCGACATCAACTCATTATATAAGAAGTTGACTTATAAAAAACCCTTCGATACCTTAGTGCTTGCATACATCAATGGTAAGTTTCCTTGCTCTCAACAACATGTTTACATCATTGACCTTTGACCAAAACAATTTGTGTGGTGTTCGACATCAACTTATTCATTCACACCATACATATTGTATTGCAGTACCTTGAGATCCATTAACATCATCGATGGTTTATCTCACATTTGTTAATGATTTACATCATTGGTTGGTAATCAGATGGTGTCTACCATGTTCAAATTCAACTCGTTGATTCACATGGTTAGACTCATACATTGTATGATCGTGTGAATGAGATAGAAGACCCCAGATCTATTTCCATCCATCTGGGCTGAAATTTTAGGATTAATACAAGAACACAATGTATGATGGCTATGATCATATAGACAGTCATCTAGTCATGGGTCCACCTTTTGTCATCAGTGGATCAATCAACATCCTTTTACCCCTTATCATCACCTTTGAACAAATCCCTAAGAATGACTCTCCCTAATCCCAGACTTTCTGCCTTTAACTACTTCATTTTAGTGAATTTACGGCCCAACGCACCATGTCCCTTTAGGAGACGATGTTCATTAGCAAGCTTACCTTCTATGGACTTGCACCGACCACTAGTAGGTTTCCCCTTGTTGTGGGTGCACTGATTCTAGAAATTTGGGAACAATAAACATAATCTTGAAGCTTCCTCTTCCAGAAGCTTCTAGGAGTTGTTACAACCATTTACCTTGGATGAAAGTCTTGAATCCTATCCTATCCTACCTTGGATATTTCACCCTTATCTCTTGAGCTCATCCTCCCATAAAGAGAGGACCTCAAGCCTATATTGGTAAATGGATAAGAACTCCTAACCTACCATTCTCTTCTATATATTACTGCAGTCCACAAGCTAGGGGTTGGCTTTTAAAGATAGATTCTACCCTCATACTATTGTTGTGAGAGTCATTATTCCATGCTAAAGGGTGACATAGAGATATACTTTGTGAGAACAAAGGACAGGTAAAATTGGAGGAGATCTTCTATAATATCAACTCTATATTTGGTTGTAACTCTCTCCATTTCTATTAATACAAAGAGTTCATTGCTTTCCTATATGTGATGTTATGATTTCATGTATTTCATTACCATGTTGATCTATTGAATGAAGTGATTGGATGATTCTACATAGATGTCATAAATATTTGGCTTGTGTTGTCTGATTGTGAAGGTTCAAATTATAGTGAACGAAGATAGGATTGGATCATACAAGCTAAGAGAGGAACATGGCTTACAATAGATTCCAGGTAGACTTCATCCCATTGTCCATTTACTTTAAGGAAAACATTGGTTTCTTTTCTTTTTTTTGTTCTAGAATAGGCCATATAGTCTAGCAAAGATACTTCTGACTTTTCTCCATGTATCTCGCTTTGATGAATGCAGGTTCTCTCCAACCTTTTCAAGCAACAAAAGCAAGTTATTACCAAAAAAAATGTTGATCAAAAACCTAGTCAAAGGAAGTCAAAGGATTTCTCCTCCTTTTCCCAGATGCTCCAACAAGACAAATTCCATGTAAATCCATCACCCTCATACATTTCCAACATCCATCCATCATTCCCAAGACAATCCCATTCAGTTTACTCATTGTCCTAAGATGCTGCAAGGTTCTTTTTTTTGCTACAGGACTAGAAAAATATGCAAGCCTTGACCATATCTCAAAAACCATGCATAATTTTGTTGAGATGTTTCATGGGGAGATGTATAAGGATGATGGTAACATTCTCAAGGAATTCCAACAAATTCCAGTGCACACTTTTAAGAAATTAGGCTCCATAACCTACATCCATTTTTCATTTTTCTCAATATTAATGCATCCATTGGCTAATATTTTCTATGGGAAGGTGAATAAGGATGATGGAAACATGCTCAAAATTTTTTAGGTCAATCCATTGTACCATATGAGAGATATTGATAAAACAATTATGCTATAGGAGTTCCAAAATTGCTATAAGTGTAAAATCTGCTTAGAAAAATGGGTCAATAATCATGTTTTCCTTTGGGAAATGTCAAGAGAGGTTCATCAAGCCTCCTTTACCTCTCATCCACGCCATTTAACCAACTTATTCTCAAGATTCCACCTCTTTTCATGAAAAAAAAAAAAAAGACTTTGCCTTCACCCCTTCTTCACAAGCTTTCACCACCATCAGAGTTTTTATTCCTGTCCCTAGGCTCACCATGATTCATCCAAGTCACTGAATGCATTTCATGAAGCAACATAAGGTTTGAATGGGGTTTTGGGGAGGGAATGTGTAACTTCGATAGGAAGAATATCAATCCTATAAAAACCTACACATATCTAACAAGATCATAGGCAGAAGGTTGTTGCAGCTCCAGAATGAAAATTTGGACACCCTGAAGCATCATGAGGCCATCCCTGAGGCTTAGAAAAGTCACACCATCCCTGAGGAGCATCTACAAGGTAACCAATTCACTCTAGCAATAACTGATCAAACACTAGAAAAGACCTACATGAAAGAGAGTTGTATCAATCAAATACATCATCACATTAATGTGTTTAATGAGGACCTATCCACCATTAAGAAAATGAAACATGGCACATCTAGAGGGAATTTGATCGATTGTCAACCCAGAAATAGAATTAATACATCTATAATAGCTTAACATCAGGTAGGCATAGGTATGCATTGTTCTTCACCTTTCTTGTTGAGCATATTATGGTTAAAAAAAATGTTTCGATGCAAATGAGAGAAGGTTTTATATGTTGAATTTGGCCAATAAACTTGGACACCATGAACTAGTAAGACTACAGTTTACTCAAACACCCATGCAATGTGGAGAATTCAAAGTGGGGAAAGTGATAATTAAGAGGAATGACAACCAGATCACCAAGCACACTGAGCCCACTATCATAGAAAGAAAAAAAAATAAGGCTCAACTTCAGTTGTATCAATGATCATTCCAAAAACAGTTAGAGAGGTTCATTAAGGCATCAAAGGTTGATCTAGATGCTCCTAGGGGATGCCTAGGGTGCTATAGAAGGAGACAGAGTTGATTTTCATGTGCTATAGGATCAGGCATAGCTTCTATAGGAGAGAAAAACTATGTGCTATAGGAGACAAAGTAGGTGTTATAAGAGATAGTCTGCCTGATACAAGATTTTCCCAAGAGGAAAAAAGGGGCTCTGTATTGAGAATTATTAGCCACAAAACCCTATAATTTTGAAGGATTATGCAAGGAAGGGGTAAGTACTTGATCTTTCACCTATTACAAATAAAAATTCTATGATTTTTTACAAAATACCTCCACTAAACATCCCATAGCAGAACCCTTAAAAAATTTAAAGTGTGAAATTTTCTTGTGAGTATGGGAATTACGATAGGAGAAAACACTTGTTTTCAAATTGGCATACCTCACTCATCAATAGGAAGCAATCCTCCTCCTTCTACCATAATTTGAAATCCTAAATTTATCTAAAATTGATAACTGGCAGCAAGGATCACTTGCACAAACCTTGAGAAAACATTCAACACCCTGTCGCATGAACAAATTTTGTTGACATGGATAGAGAAGATTTTATGGAATCACAAGGTAAAACCATATTAGAACTTGAGGGGAAAATCAGTGATGGTTTTGTAGAAGAAGAAGAGGAAGAACACGGTGGCAGAGAGAATGAGAGGAGGCTAAAAAAGAACAAATTTCCAAATAAGAAATAAAAATAAGAGATAAAAAGAGGAGAAAAAGGGGAACAAGAAGCCTCTAAGATAATTTAAGAAACCTATATACCTTAAAAAAGAAGGAGGTGGGAGTAGAAATCCAATGTTTCAGAGGGAAATATTGAGAAAGAAGTGGTTGCCACTCTGGAAGCCTTTGGCATGCCAACCAAGCCTAAGGAACGAAAACCAAAGCAAGGTCCTTTGTATTTAAAAAGAAGGAGAAGCACTAGACTCAAGCAAGGGAAGCCTTAAGCCCCCTCAACAACCTCAAAGGAAACTCAGAAATCTACCAGTCACCTAAAGGAGGGATTAGAGGGAAATAAGAAGCAAATTTAAGGAGTAACATCCCTCCAAGAAAAGGGGAATTAGCTTCAAGCCTAACAGATAGAGCCAGACACCAAACGAGCCAAAACTAACCAGCGACAAGAGGATTTTTCCCTACTACAAGAATGCAGAGAAGTGTTACAGGAGAAAACATAGATGCTATAGGAAGGTAGAATGTTGTTATAGGAAGACAAAACATTGCTACGTGAAAGTGTTGGAAAAATACAAGACAGATCAGGGAGGCCACCAATGCCATGAATGAGGCACAATTAGGTCACAAATTTGATGAAAGGATGAACAACAATTTCAGTAAGGGGGTATTATGAGCCTCCAAATTAGATACAATTTAAGGCTTCAACACATTAAACCTCTCTTTTTGCATTATATGGCATATTTTTAGTTTTAATATGTTCATTAGGAAGGTTTAGAGATAATTTCATATTTTTGCATAATATTATTTATTTTTGTAGAATATTATGAGAATATTGGACAAATTATGAAGACTTGGAGGATGAGATAATCTAGGGACTTTCTCCCTGCTATAGGAGGACCAAGATTGGATAATAAGTGAACATGATATGATGAAATTTGAACAAATTCTAGAGCTCCAGGGATTGAGAAAATCTAGGAATGTGCTCCTTGTCATTTAATTCAGATTCCTAGTGTTGGGAACTAGATCCATTATTTGAGGGATTTTGGAGGGGAAAGCTTCCTCCATTCAAGGAGAATGCTTCCCCGTAATTTTTTATAAGTACCAATTTGAATTTTCCTCTAGGGGCATGCATTTCTTAGTATTCTTGTGGAGAAAACTTGTTATTTAGGAGCTCCACTTTCATTTCTAACAGAGATGTACTTGGATTGATTCAAATAATGAAATTTGGTGCTATTTTTAGCTTCTAAAGCTTGGTTTCCTTCATAGGAATCTGAGTATCCTTGGGCTTGGCCATCCTAGGAGCCTCAGAGCCCTCTTTTACAATTTCTTTATTTCCTTTGAATGTCTTTTTCACTTGCATCTCTTATCTCTACATTTAGTGTTCATGCCTTTTTGTTGTAGGTTACATTGGTTAAATGATTGAAGTGAGTTGTTTTATAGGTTATTTATAGAGTCACAAGCATGATGCACCCTTATAATAGCTTTGAAAAGTCATATTTATCATTTAGATACTTGGATTGGTTTACTAGTTCACAAATCTTGAATTTCTAGAAGTCCCTTGTAGCAAAATAGTATTAACTTTTTGCTATTTTTTAGAACGTGTTACTAAGCTTCATTTGAGTTGATTCCACATAGATTGGATCATAAAAAAATTCAAGATAATAAAAAAATTTACCCCATAGATTTTTCACTTGATTAGGTTAGGCATTTGATAGGTTAACTAGCTCACTAATTATTGAATTTCCGGTTTTTAGAGTAGTAAATTTCAACTATTCTTTAGCACGTGTTAATGTGAGTATTTTCACGGGGGCTTCACTGAAAAAGAAATACCATATCATGTGCGTTCATATTGGGGCTTAAAAAATGAGGAAAAAATGAAGTAATATATTGAGCATATAATAAGGGGGTAAAGGGTTTCTATATGTTGTATGGAAATATGTGTATTCTAAGGTATTGTTTATACAATACATTGGCCACGCGGAAGCAAAAAATAAGTGGGCTAGAGAAATAGAGGTTCAGGAGCATTGGGGGAGTATCGAGAGTGGGAGGGAGAAAGAAAAAACTATGGTAATATTAGGTCCATAGTATCCTAATATTCAAACCTATTGCCCTAGTATTGACATGCAATTCATTCTTGTTTATTTTTCATTTTCATCGTTTTACTTTAATTTAACATTACCATGAAGTGACTCAGGATGTTTGAGAGTGGTTCCGACCTCATTAGATTTCATATGGAGAAAGAAGAATTTTAGATCTCACTCAAAATCCAGCGAACTTATTAGTTTTTTAGGATTTTAGGATTGGGGGGATTGCAATGTTTCCCATCGGAATTTGTCATGTACTAGGGTATGGAACTCGTATTGAATCAAGAGAACCAAGCCCTCTATGTACTTTGATGTTAGTTACATTGGTTATCAAACTCCTCTACCATGACTCTACTAAAAATATATCTATCACTCAAACAAAATATTGACTTGACTTGCTACGTTTTTTCTATCTTATGTTAATGCTTAGAGGGTGATATAAATGAAAAATATCCCAAGATAGGCAATGATTTTGATGATATGTAGGTATTTGTCATGGCATGAATTTTTTGGATGCTAGAGGCCATCCACAACCTATTTTTTGATGTATTTTCAGTTAAGAGGTGGATTACAATCGATGTTATTTTTGTTATGTGCTCCCTTACATGCTATATAGATGTGAACTTGTAATTTGTGGACCTGTGGTTGATGAACATTATAACTACTAGATGAATGATGTTATATGGTTTAATCCATGTTTTTAGGTTTTTAATCATAAATTCACATTAGAGAACTTTTGAGGTCTAAAATGGGCCTCCTAAGAAAAATGTACAACCAAAATAAACTTCATAGGAACCAATAGGATTC
>APFE030878934.1:104447-147756 GCA_000404065.3 Pinus taeda
TTTGATTACATTGTATTTTGAGGGGGGGTTTTCCCACGAGGTTTTCCCTCTTTCCTCAATTTTAGTACAAGTTGCACTATATTTTGGGTGACCTTTGGCCTTAGTTGTTGGGGCCCATTTTCTATTTTTCCCCATAGTGGTGTTCAGGGGGGGTGTTGGAGGTACTACATACATACAGACAGACACTTAGTTAGAGCATGGGACTACATGCGAGATTCCTTCTGCATGATTTACTCCATCATTTTATCCTTCTTTAACTCCGCAACTAGCTAGTTCTTCTGCATGATTTACTCCCTGATTTGCTCCTTCTTTAACTCCACAGCTGGCTAGTTCTTCTGCATGATTTACTCCTCCTTTCACTCTGCAACTCGCTAGTTCTCTCTGGAACTTGTTGTAGGTGTTGAGTCCTTTCATTGATCACCACTATGGTGCATTACCTGGGATCTTCACCCAGTAATGCTATATCATGAGCATTGTAACCTATTTTCAAATGAATCATTCTTTTGTTATTTTGATTTTCTTTTAGTGTTTTTGCTCTGCAAAGCTGTGTGTTCAACCTTTACTAGCTAGATTCATCTGTGCAGGTTTTCTAACACATTTACATTTACAACCATGTGTCTATAGTGATTCATTTATAACCATGTGTTTATTCTGAGCTATAGCGCTGTTGTTCTGTTGTTTTCATGTGGAAGTTGGTTGGTTCATACCCATAAAATTATTGTTTCAACTTTAGATTTTGCGAAGATTATTGCCCAATGGAGAGCCTGTTGTGAAGAACACACTGCCATGGTGGCTATTGATGATAAGATGAATGCACATTCTATATAATTGGTTTTGTGGGCCAGTACAAATTTAAGGTCTTTAGCTGGTGTTGTCCAGATGAGTTGGATTTTATGTCCAAAATCATGGTGGTCTACATTGCTTTTAGACTTTTAAGAGTCGTTGTGTCGTATCACTCTCCTCCACCACCAGAGCGATTCAGAGGCTTGATTCAAAGTCCAGTGTATGAGGGACCCGTAGATATTGTCTTTCTTTATTGTATATAGGAACAACAAAGAAACCTAAAATAAAGGACAAGAGACTAGGATATGAAATGTGATTTAACAAGAACGTGATCGTAGGATTTTGATTGAAAATATAAGATAATGAATTGAGAAAATGGATAATATATTTGGTGATTAAGAATGGAGTATTTTGACTTTAAAAATTGATTTTGATGATTGATTTGGTATGGTTAATGGTTAGAGATTTTTTTTTGTATTTTTAAAGATAAGTTTGGTTGATATAATAAAATTTTAATCAATAAGATATAATAATAATAACTATTGTTCATGGGTTTAGAGTATGTTGTGATGGAGTTTATTGTTAAGGTATTTTTTTATGTATGAGATTACTAATTTGAAATTTTATGGGAAAAAATTTAATTATGTTAAGGATTAGTGTAGTCATAGGACTCAAATCACTTAGAGAACAAAAAAATTATTATTATTATTATTATTTTGGTGTTGTATTATTTAGATAAATAATTTACAATTTGTAAAGTTTGATGCATCAATAGTACATTAGTTGGTTTGTGTAGGGTTTAATCTCTGTTAAGTATTAACTTCAAATCTTGTGGGGATGGGTTGAGGATGGAAGAAACTTTTGATGAATCAAACTATCTCAAGAGGAGCCATGTTGACAATGAAAGTAATTACATATCTCTCATACTAACCAAAGTATCATTGAAATGTTAGAAATTGAGAGATGAACAGAGAGATTGCACAACCCAACAAAAATGACACTATGATCTTATTCATCACAACAGTTACATATATATAGGGCATAACACACTGACTTCGACACATCTAGATCATGACTACAACTCACACATAGGAAAATGACTACTTCTAGATCAACACCTAGGGACTCACAATGACAACTATACATGACATGGAAGCATTACTTCCAACACGCTCCCTTAATGCTTACATGGAAAACATTGAAAACACATATTACAACAACAATATGATATTTGTCTCACGGGCCTTCATCAGCACTCACATACACTCTGGAATCTTTCAAACATCACTCTTTCTTCACCACCACATCTTCGAGCTGTCACTTGACCTCCATTTAAAGCATAGCTGCCTCTGACCATCATTGACAAACTTTTTACAATTGATGCTTCTGAACTACCCCGAATAATAGCCTAGATACTAAATATCTCTATGGACATGCTTCCATCCTAGTAGTATGCATTGAAATACATACTTCTAGTTATATAGGTAAGTTGTCTATGTACTAAGCTTATCCAACAATCCATCATACAACTAACCTTTTTTTTTTTTTTTTTACATATACACTTACATTCTTACAAAAATATCCTGTAATTGATGTTCCTCAACAAGACCCATCAACATATAACAAAGTCACATAAACAAGTCAATGATGTCACATAAACAAGTCAATGAGGTGTTCTCTCGGCCATGAAAAATTTTGAGAACCATTAACTTCAAAACCTTGAAAAACATTAACTTGAAAAATGTTTTTCCTTTTATTTATTCATATACTATAATTTTTGCACACAAGATAAATATGAAATATAAACTGATTAAAAAAAACTGAAGCTACATGCATAAAACTACCCAATCATGTAGCAAACAAGGACTATAGAAATCATCAACACTGGAACATATTTTCACCCAAATGTGTAGATATCTTGATCTGTAAGGTGATTCTTCGAAGGCTAATTCATAGATGAACCCACCAGTCCCAATTCAGGAAAATTTAGAAAATCAAATGAAATGGAAGAAATATCCAAGGGCTTATGTGGTAGCTATATCTAACAATAGCCATGTAAAAACGCTCATGCAATTTTTGTATCCATGAGCAACTTTACATTCGAACTGTGTAGATTAAATCAAGCTCATGATATCAAGTTCAATTGAACAATCAAAACTAAGCCATGGTCGGACACATAGATTCCCATGGCCGTTGATGAAGAAATAGGGAGCTCCCCAACCTTCTATTATGTATAGTTTAGCGTTGTCATACATCCCACATAGGAGGGAGTGGTCCTGTTCCCTTGGTCATTGGCGATGATCTCCAATCTGTCATGCTACCACACCCCAACATAGGAATAGGTAGTGCTGAGATCTATACCGATGGTGGGGCCCTCTCTCTTAGCCGCCATTTCAAAACACTTGAATTCTGGGAAAAACCTCCTTCACGGAAATTGAATCAATGCTTTCAGAGAACCACAGAATGCCATTTGGGTAGAAGAGGCAAAGGATACTGTCAAAAGCTCAAGCCTTTCAACTACATTGGCATCTAATTATAATTGCGTTGGAATTGGCATGACTAAATTATTATACATAATATCAGATTGTGGTTGCAGTAAATCATCAAACCAATCTATTTGACTATGGCAGCATAGAAACTCTTTGTTCTGCCCAACAATTTGGAGGTGGGTTTCGGCCGTAGTTGAGAGTTCAAATCCTAGGAAAAATCAATGGCAGCTATTGCGAAGCTCCACACGTAGAAGTTTTCGTGCCCAAATCTAAGAATTCAGGTCAGCGCGTCCATTCACGATATGTAGTGGCATCCTCTTCTCACAACAAACTAACGATGTCATCTTTCTGTAGCAGAACTCGACTTTCTGTATCAGAAATCTTCAGCGAGTCGATCCAATCAAACACACACCATGTGAGCACCGACATGCGTGTATGATTGTTGACATAGTTTCACAAGAAGTACTCTAATAGGCGTTGAAGACCACCTTCTCATTTGGATTCAGGAGATCCCGTCTCCCTCAAACGTTAAAATGCATATTGAGCATATCTCCGAACAATAAAATAAAATTTACTTACACAAATACTCCACATAACACAATTTTCAACCATATTTATTTAGAGAGGAATAAAATTCAAAGCTTTCTCATTTCCCTGGTCTTCCTTTAAGGGAGTCATCGATACCATGTTAGAAATTGAGAGATGAATAGAGAAATATTACACAGCCCAACACAAATGACACTATGATCTTATTCATCACAACAATTACATATATATAGGACATAACACAGTTACATATATATAGGACATAACACACTAACTTCCACACATATGGATCATGACTACAACTCACACATAGTGACTACTTCTAGATTGACACCTAGGGATTCACAAGGACAACTATACATGACATGGAAGCATTACTTCCAACATGACATGTTTTACTAAACACAAAAATAATTAGACATCTTCCTCATTATTAAGTAACACACTAGATTCAAATGATTTAACCATTAAGATTTTTTTTACTCTGTAGATAGATAGATATATATAGATATATATAGTTGGTTGATTGGTTAGTTACTTGGTATTGAAATATTTCCTTTTTTTGTTGAAGCAAGAGTCGTACCTTCTATTTCATTAAATCTAAAAACATCTTACATAAAATACAACAGCCCCAAAGCAACTGTGGGCCAAAGAAAAAACTATCCGCTAACAGTCGTGAGCACCAAGCTAAAGGCTTAAACACTGAGCCACAGTCCCTCAAAAAACTACAATATCCATGAAATACAGACAAAGCCGAAAACCTTCAAACAATTTGAATTTAGTATCGGACCCGAAGAGGAATTAGGGACCAAACTAAAAGGATTTCAGGTCCATATGGGGGGGATAACCCTTGAGCATGTAGAGCACGCAAAATCCACAGGTTCCCACCATGGCGTGAAACAAGCCCGAAAGATATTCTTCCCCCGAATCATCACCATTTTCCTTAACTTTCGATCCTCCTCGCCAGATCCAATGGTGAAGGATAATAATGCAATACCCAGTAGCCCTGCGATTAACCACACAATAACCATCTAGGACCCACCAAATTGCTCACTTGTTCCTGACTGCAGATCCATCTTGCATGATCCGACAACCGAGGAGCATATCGCATGAGCCTAACACACCGATAATTACCGCTTCCTATGCCACGTGTTGCTTGGTGAGTGCAATTGCTCCCAAATCCTCAAAACAGCTTCCAGCTTGAAGGGCATGCAAAGGACGATAAACCACCCCACGAGCGGCATTGCTACCACAGAAAGGAAAACGAGGGTTTTAAGGCTACCAGGAAAGTCGGAATTCTGGATCCACGCATCATCCCATTTCCACGAGCACCTCAACTAGTGTAATATGAAAATCCTACTGTCCGACCGACCATTCAAAGAACAATTTCTACTCAGCAACTTCAACCTGAAACTTCTGTGTCCGTACTGTCGAGGGTTGAGGAGGCCGATAGTGACTTGCATCCCCATAATGTTCTTACTTCGGAGAAAACACTTCATAAAGAATCCAAATCAAGTAGACCTCGCCTCTGTGTCTTTTTTTGAAACACCATTATGTCCTCATCCACCTAGTCGTGACATTGCGCCTTTAATCTATTCTAGGGCATCTCAAGCCAACTCATCACGACCCTGCTTGTGGTACAGAGCACACCTTGATTGGCCAAGATGTCCACAAATTTATTGGTTGTCCTTCACACATGGTTAAACCTCATGAAACGTAAGCAATGGAAATGACGTTGAATCCTTTGAAAGACCTGGAGCAGCCTCCATTGATTTGAGACTTTTTCCGGCTCCGTGCCATAGATGATTCTCTTAACTGCATTTATGATTAACTCTGAATCAACCTCGAAAATAAAATTTTGGAGATTATCCTGCTTCAGGAATTCTAAACATTTCTTAAGAGCCATTAATTTGTTAGTGGCTCTTCCCAAATGGCAATGGAAGATGAAAAGTAGACAGTCATTTTCATCCCTTAACACCCCTCCAAAGCAACAAAAACCGGGTTATCTTTGGAAGCCCCATCAATGTTGTATTTCAAAAAACCCTGAGGGGGAGGATGCCAATAATCTTGCTTAGTATCCAGTTTCAAAGCCTTCCTGTCCAGTCCCTGTGGAATAAGCCCCTGCATAACCAACTTAAGAAGTATCTGGGTTTCAACTTCTAAAGGTGGATTCTTAGGGGCAGTTCACACTATGGTACTTACCGTCTCATTAGGTTGTCTTAAGATTTGCTCAAAAAGGCGTTGGTAGGAACTTTTTTCATTCTTAAAGATTTTGTTGTTCCTTTCTTTCCAGACAGTCCATATTATGAAGCTTGGCATTAAAGCCCAGGATGGCCAAGAAATTCATAATCAGAGAAGTTGTGTCTCCAATTGTCTAGGGTATTGATGATGCTTCCTTTGTCCCTGTCTTTCTGCTAAAAAATAGTGGCAAAAGTATCCCACAACTAAGAGGTGAAAATATAATTATTGAGAAGGTGCTCCATTGTTTCCTTTTGGGCTTCATAGAGCTGGCATCTGGAAGGACCCAGAACACCCCTCTTCCGAATGTTATCCCAAGTCAGAATTTTCTTATGATGAACCAACCACATGAAGATTTTAATATTCATCCATCCTTGATGTTTCCATATGTTCTTCCAAACCCTGTCTGGTACATTGGAATCCAGCTCAAGGAGTATGCATTTTGCCTCCTTAAGATTCAAGGTGCCTTCCTTATTGTTGCCCCATCTAAGTTGGTCATGCCCCCTTATCACTAATATTTTCCTTTGTTCCAACATTGTCAGAAGTGCCTCCGCTTTGGTTTTCAGTGGGTTGTCTTCCCTGTGATCCATATTCTTCCAGGTTCTCCATTTTCCTTCACTATTGGTTTGATCCTAGAAATATTTTACCTTAAATAACCCTTTGGTATCTGTTTCTTTCTTGAGGTCTAGAAGGTCCTCTCTTAACAGTGTAGGTTCTTGTTGCCATCTGTCCTCCCAAAATAATGCAAGATCACCATATCTGATTTCCCAGAAGCTGTTTTTTTGTACTAATCCTCTATTCCCCTTGGCATTGTTCTATATGTGTGAGCCCTTTATGATGCCAGACATCCTTATGTGATCATTATCCTGCCAAGTGCTGGCATATTTTTCTTTCCAAATACTAGCCCACTGCGCCTTTGGGTCTTTTACCCAATGCCACCATAATTTTGCCCCTAAAACTTTACTTAGTGCTTCCAGATCATCCAATCCAAGACCCCCATGTTTTTTAGGTTTGCAAATCTTCTCCCAGACTACCAAGGCCCATTTCTTTCTTTCCTCCCCCTTACCCCAAAGAAATTCTCTTTGAATGGTTCTAAAATGTTGCAAAACTACTTTTGGAGCTGGAAGGGTTGATAGCATGAAGATGGGGATTGATTGGAGAACAACTTTTGTAAGCACTAACTGACCAGCCAAGTTTAAAGATCTAATGGTCCAATTCTTGATTTTATCCTACATCTTGTTAATCACCGACTCCCAAATGCTCTTCTGCAAAGGTTTATCAGTTAGAGGAACTCCCAAATATTTGGAGGGAAGGACATCCCTTTGAAATCCTAGAATTCTGGAGATATTTCTCTAAATAGCAATATTGGTATTAAAGAAAAAAAATCTTAGATTTGGAGAGATTAACTTCCATACCTGTAGCCATGGCAAAGTCAGACATGATATGTTTGTACGCTAGTGCTTCATTGACCGTGGGATTCCCTACAACATGGTATCATCAACAAATTGTTGATGGGTCAAAGCCTGACTAGTCTTAGAAAGATGGAGGCCTTTGACATTACCAACTTATTTCGCATGCTTGATAGACTGACCAAGTCCTTCCATCATGAGGATGAAGAGAAAGGGAGAGAGTGGATCACCCTTCCTGAGGCCTCTGGAAGGAGTAAAAGTATTGGATGGAGAACCATTAACCAGAATTGAAAAGCTAGAAGAAGTTACCAATTCCATGACCCATATTACCCAGTTATGATCAAACCCAAAAGCAATAAGTACCCTCCTAATATAGGTCCAATTCAACTTATCATAAGCTTTGGCTAGGTCCAATTGCATAATCATACCAGCCTTCCTATTGCTTGTCAATGAGTGCACCACCTCATGTGCTTGAATGATGTTATTGAGAATTTGTCTGCCCTCCACATAACCTGCTTGCTCCACAGAAACTAAAGTAGGAAGAAGTGGTTTGAGTCTATTAGCAACAACCTTGGATATTATCTTATATACCACATTGCATAAGGCTATGGGTTTAAACCAATCTGGAGTCTAAGCATTATCATGTTTGGGGATCAGGGAGATGAAGGAAGTATTGAGCACCTTCAAAATAGTTTTATTCAACCTGGAATCTTTCACTACATTCAAAATATCATGTTTAACAATATTCCAGCGAGCTTTAAAGAAATCCACATTAAAACCATCAGGGCCTGACACTTTACCATTATGCATTTCTTTGATGATCTCACTAACCTCCTCTTCTGTCACTGGCCTATTAAGATTGAAATTATCCTCTCTAGTAACCAGTCTAGGAATATGCCCTGTTAAATCCATGATAAAATGCTCTCTATCTGAAATGGTTTCCTAGGCTATCCCATGAAAGTGTTGAACTAACACATCTTCTATATCTTCATGGGAATTAAGAAGATGACCTCCTTCGTCCTTAATCGAAGAGATCCTATTATGAGATATGTTTGCCATGGTTGATCTGTGGAAAAATTTAGTGTTTTTCTCCCCTTCTTTCAGCCATTGAACTGTAGATTTTTGTCTCCAAAATATTTCCTCTTGTTTACATAAATTCTCCCAGTCTTTATGGTGTTTGGAGACTTGATCGTTTCTAACTTGATCAAAGCCATCCGTGAGAAGGGTTTGATTGAGTTCCCGCATTTTATCTTCAACAGCTTTTTTGTTGCAAAAATATTGCCAAATTCATTCTTGTTCCAATCTTTAAGTCTGAGCTTGATGTGCTTTAGTCTTTTGTGTAGTTGGAACATTCTTGTGCCCTAAATATGCAGATCTCTTGTCCACCATTTTGCAATGTTGTTGATGAAATATTGGTGGGTGAGTCAAATATTCTCAAATCTGAAAGGTCTGTTCTTGGGGGTACCAATGCCCTAAACCTCGAGTTGAACATGCCAACGGTCCGAGCCTCCAAAGGGGAGAATTCTCGCTATCATTTCCTTGTTGGTGAGCATAAGGTCCTCTGAGATTATGAATCTGTCTAACTTGGAGGCTACTTGAGACTCTCCTCCTCTTTTTTTGTTCCAAGTAAAGAGACCATTACTCATGTCAGTATCAACAAGCTTCATATTATCTATAAAAGTTTGAAATGCTGAAGAGTCTTTGCTTAAAGTTCTGGTTCCCCCTTTTTTCTCTGAAAGTGATTTGATCATGTTGAAGTCCCCACACAAGATCCATGGTACATCTACATGTCTGTCTCTAAGCTCCATAAGAGAATCTAGAAACCTGAGTTTATCATCCATTCTTTGAGGGCCATAAACATTTGTGACCAGATAGGTATCCCTATCTCCCACCGACTGAATAACCACTGATAAATAATTTCTAGATGCCTCAACATCTATTATGCCAATCTTTTGGGGGTTCCAAATAGTAAGTATGCCCCCTGCTGTGTTATCTGCTTTGACTTCTAGAAACAAAAATCTATTGAGCCATTTGTTGTGAATTTCTTTTATTTTTTTAATGGAATATTTAGTTTCCTAGATAAAGATCATATCCAGAGCTTCTTGTTTCATTCTATTACTAAGTATTCTTTGTTTTCTTTTACTACCTAGACCTCTGATATTCCAAGATGTGAACTTCATTATTAAATATTCGTAAAGGAGTAGCTGGTTAGATCTTTCATCTTACCTGAATCTATCATTAGCTTTCCACATTCAATCAATAACTCGTTCTGCTTTTTCCTACCTCTTTTATTTCCTGGGTTTCTAGATGCTAATCCAGGTGTGATTTTCATAGTTTTCACACCTTCGTTGCCCTGCCTTTCATTTTTTCTTTGCCTTTCCAGCCCTTTAGCCTGAGTTTTCCATAGGAACAACTGTTGTACTCTATTGAACTCTTCTTGTGGTAATGAGTCTACCCCACCCATGGTTTCTTGTTTTAAGAACCCTTCCAGATCTAGGTGTTCCCTATCAAGAATCTCCTACAGTTCATGATCCTCCATTTCCATCTCACTCTAGGTCATTTCTTGGTCCATCTCCAATTCTGCATCGTTCATCATAGTCTCTTTCTGTTTGTTAATATCTTGTGTTTTTACACCGTCTTCTTCTTTCTCCTTCTCCACTGGGCTTCCTTCCATTACCTGTTCTGCTTTTGTTATCTCTTCTTCTTCTTTGAGTACTTGGAACTTGTTCAGACTAGCCTGTTGTCTTTCTGTTTGATGTTGCTTTGGCTCCCTCTTGCCCCCTTTTCCTCTATGTACCACTTTGTGAAAGCCTTCAGTATCTTTCATTGTGGTCACTTTACTTCTATTCTTTGTTTTACTGATAGGGTAGTCTCACAATAGGTGCCCATGCTCATGGCACCTCCGACATCTAAAAGGAATATGTTCATAGTATAATGTTTGCACCCATTCTTCATCAAATACTTCCAAGATGACCTCATCTGGTAGAGCTCCAGAGAGATCCATCTCCACACATACTCGTGCGAAGGAAGTGTACTTTCCCCTTTTGGTGGCCTCAGAAGCTTTGACAAAACGCCCTAATTTGTTTCCTATGGCAGATAATGATTTTATTTGCCAGTAATCAAGAGGTAGAGAGTAGAGTCTTACCCAGACTAGGACCGAAGTGAAAGTTTCTCGCTCTGGGACAAAATTCATCATCCACAGTCGCATGTAGAGGCCTGCTACTGCATAGAAGTAGGGCCCTCCTTCAAACACCCTGTCTTTATCCTCAATATTTGTAAAGACCATAGTGAAGAAACCCTTTGACCCAAGATGTAGGTCAATGCTTCCTTTTGGTTTCCAGTTGTATTTAATCCATGTCTGTAAAGCCTTTTTAGTGGGCCATAATCCCATGAATTTACAAATAATAGCATATGTCTACATGTGGTCCTTGTGCGCCTGCAGAGCAGGATCATTTAAGACTACTATGGGTGTGACCTCAGCGTTGGGTTTACATGGCCCCTTTTGTGCTTTGTTTTTCGCTCCCTGTTCCTTGTCTTCTTCCCCATTTTCTTTATTGCTATTATTCTCCCTTGGCTTGTTTAAGTCTTGCTCCTCTTCCGTGTTCACTATCCCTTCACTTGAAGGACCTCTGACACTCTCTATTGGTTTCTTACCTCGGCTAGCCACTGCCTGCCTGTAGGAGGGAATGGAGCTCCCTCCTTTATGCCTTTCCATGGAGTTCAACACCTGCAGACGCTTGAAAACCCTAGCTCTTCGACCTCTACTTGGTATTGAAATATTTCACTCCACTTAAAATATTTTATTTATGCACATAACCCTATCACCTCCATATAAAGAAATGAATGGATTACATATTTATTTTACACTAGGAAATAGAAAGCACCTATGGATAAAACATACACACTTATAAGGTTGATATAAGATTAGACTACATAAGATAGACATTGAAATATTCTGTTTATGCTCAACATTGAAATGTTCTTTTGTTAGATATTATCTGTCACCTCTATATTTAGCAAGGAAGGGTTAAAATTCTTCCTCAAGTGCTTTCTAGGCAACTAGGTGATAGCTAAAGATTTTTTTTAAGGATCATTTCAAGTATTAAAAGTAAACAAAGTAAAAAAAAATATTATTAACTTTTTTTTCTTTTGCGCCTAAGCAGTGATGGATTAAAATGACAAAATGTCTACCCGGGTAAAAAAATCAAATTTGCAGAAGTTCAAAATATATTAATAATAGAACTGTAAAAATGATTAAGTGTTTGTCAGATTCAAATCAATGTCACAAATAATTGGCTAGAAAAATGCTTTTACTCGAGCAATTAAACAATCTAATGTAAGATCAACATGTTGAATGAACAACAAATAGTATAATAATAAACAATTTAACTAAAAAGATAAATCATATTTTCTAAGATTGTTTGATTGCACATCAATCATGGCTACCAAAGAACGAGTTACAAAAGATTCTATGAATTAATGAGTTTGTGAATTGAATTAATGTGTTTGTGAATTTTTTTTGTGACTTAAGTCATGAGAACCATTATACTAAAACTTGATCTGACAAAGAGTACCATCCAACTTATGAGATCATTTACAAGTCTGACAACATACATTTATAAAACTTTATCTGACAAAGAGTACATTTATAAAAATTTATCTGACAAAGAGTACTATCCAACTTATGAGAACATTTACAAGTCTAACAACATGCATTTATACGGAAGTTTCTATTTCCACCTCTATTAGTCCATTAATGCACCCTGACATGCGCCCCCGATAGCCACGATATAACACACCGTTATTTTTTTTTATCTAGTCATCACCGCGCGCGTTATATCCGGCTATCGAGAGCGCATGTCAAAGCGCATTAATGGACTAATAGAGATGAAAATAAGAACTTCCCATTTATACTTTAAAAATCTGACAACACACATTTATACTTCTTTGAATGCTTTAAATAAGTCATACCTATTAATTGGCCTTAGACATTATCATGGAAGGTAATTGATCCCTGTAATCTGACTAGGGTGTGCATTAACTTTAACGCGGATGAAAACACCAGCAGTACGCGTTGGTTAACTGAGAATATCATTGACCTGCCATGTTCAGATTTCTGTGGGCTCTTCCTGCGAAATATATTCCACTCGGTAAAGTTATCTTTTATTTAAAAGCATGTGTCTATCGTGATTAATTTATAGCTATGTATTTGTACTCAGCCGTAGCGCTGTTATTTGCATGTCGAACTTACTTGGTCCGTACCCACAAAATTATTTTTCCAACTTTAGAATTTGCGAAGGTTCTTGCAAATGATGCACATTCCACACAATTTATTTTTTTGGGTCAGTACGAATTTAAGGTCAGTCACTGGGGCTCTAGCCATTGAGTTCATAGCCATCTAAATTTATAGGCTGTATCATGTGAATGATATAAAAAGGTGGTTTTGCCCTCCTAAATTCTAGGTACATGTTAAGTAGAAGTTTTAGTTGTAGGTAAATTATTTAAAAAATGAAAATATACCATTTTAAGGGTTTAAAATTAAAATCCAAATACACCACATGCTGAGGGCGGGGATGAGAGTGAATTTAACTTAAAATTATTGTCATTTTTTCAGAAGAAAAAGTTGTATAGTACTTCTATTATATTAAAAAAATCTGTATAGATATATTAGCGAGATTATATCCCAAGCATAGAATCCTAATCAGAAAGTATTTTCAGTTTTACATCATTTTTTATCATAAGACAAGAATGAGGTCTGAATAGAGTTCTTATCATCATGGAAAATATTCAACAGTTCAAAAATATGGCAATATCTGGTCAAAAAAAATTTTATCCAGAAAATAGGAGCATGAAGCATACAAGATTTTGTCCACTTTAAATACTCGGCATAGAGAAAGGCTGAATGACATATGTAGTGGATTCTACAGAGATACTCAGATGCCAATTACCATATGGAGACTACATACCCTTCTTTGAAAGTTCATACGCTTGCTCATTTTGTCCTCGCTTTATATGTGTGATAGGGAATAGTGAAGGCTTCCATAGAGAAGTGATCCTACCCAACCATCCAGAAAGGCTGTCATTTTTCATAGTTTGATTTCCCTTCACGTGTTCTATGATTATTTTGGAGTCACCATAGATATTGATAGGGTCGATATCCATGAATATGCAAAAAAAAAAGTAGACCATGTAGAGCCATGGCCTCGGCTTTGTCATTGGTTCCATTGCCACCATTCCAAAACATGTAGTATTGAAGCTCCCTTGATATACCGATATAAACGCCACATGTGCATTTGCCTTCTTTTGTTGCTCCATCAAAATGAGTCTATGGGAAGAATAGTTGATGTGAGTCTGAGGCGGTGTTTTGATGCTTCATCTATTGAGGAATGTTTGGGAGAATCAAAAAATAGAAGGGGGTAGCCTTATCAAAAATATGCCCAAATTCCTCATTGTTTTGAAAAATCCTTTTATTTCTCCACTTCCATATGAACCAGATGACAATTAGCGCAATGGGACGCCAAACTATTTTCTGAGAACCCCACCATTCATATGCGTCTGTCATGGAGGGGTGAGAAGTATCAAGAAAACCAAAGTAAGAGGCCATCCGCTTCCATAAACTCTGAGTAAGAGGACAATTTAAGAAAATGTGCATGTTATCTTCTGTATTGGAAAGGCAAATTATGCATATAGTTGGACCATGCAAGCTCCTTTTCTGTAAATTTGTCCATGTGAGATTTTTGTTCTGATAAACTAACCACGAAAACAGTATTATTTTTAGAGGACAGGCAACCTTCCATAAAGAGTATGGAAAAATTCTCTAAGAGGTTTCTCTTCATTGTTCAATCAAGGAAAGATATATATCTCTCATTAACACATTGGGTAGGCCTTTCTTAACCTGCCAAACAATCCTATCTCTGTCCTCTGTTTTGTAAATCCCAGCATTTTTCATAGTCCAAATAATATTGTCCCATTGGGCAGCCATTGTTCCCTCTAGACCCAACTCTTTATTTGATTTCCATTAAGGAGTAGCGTCCTTCCATTATTTTATTACTTGTGCCCAGTAGAAGAGGCCTTTTTGGTGAAGGAGCATGAGAAGTTGTGGAGCAATTGGGGAATCCATCTCCACCCCCATGATTGCATCAACTCCAATAAGAATGTTGTTTCTTGTATGCAGTTTCCAAACTATATTCCTGAAGAAGAAAGGGAGGACCTTTTGAAAAATTCTCCAAATCACCGATCCTTGAGAGGGCCACATAATTTTTTCCTGTACCAATAATATACATCTTCATTCCCCAGATATTTCATTCTGATAGCTTGAATCCATAAACTTTCCCCAAAAACCGCTCTCCATAATGATTTGCATAATAATGCCAAGCCAAATAGACGAAGATTCATTAAGCTCCAACCCCCATTTTTTGGGGGAGGGAGATTTTTTCCAGTTTTGTAAGATGGTATTTCTTCTTGTCCTTGTATCCTCCCCAGATAAAGGTAGCCATTAAACTGTTTAATTTTTTAATGATAGTTGAAGGAATGTAAAACAGGTGTGCCCAATAAACAGAAATCTGTGCAAGAACCAACTGAGAGAGTATCATTCTGCCAGCTAAAGATAAACATTTAAATTCCCACCCCGATATTCTCTTGTAAAATCTGTTAATGATCCATGACCAGTCAAAAATGTTGTAACCCATGGGCTTAAGATGGAATCCCAGATATTTGATACCCTCTTTGATGGAAACTGCCTGAATGTTATATAACTGAGATATATATTCCATCTCGTCTATATTAACCTTACCAAAATGAAAAGAGGATTTCCCTTCATTGATAAATAAGCCTGTGTCCCTTTGAAATGATTTTAATATCTCATGCATAATGAGCCAAGATTGTCTGCAAAGCATAGCGAACGGTAGGATATTGTCCACAAAAAGGTTGTGTGTAAAAGAGTTACCTCTGGATATGGAAAGAGGGCCGATATTTCCCGCAGCAACTACTCTTCTTAGATGGAGACTAAGGGTATCCATGACCAAAATGAATAAGATGGGAGACAGGGAGCATCCCTGACGAAGACCTCTTTCAGCGAAGAATATGGATGTGGGATATCCATTTATAAGAATGGAAAAGTTGACCCCTTCCACACATGCCATGATCCATTTAGTGCACAGGTCGTTTACCCCGATTTTTATAAGTAAACATCTCAGGTAGCTCCAATCTAAGCAGTCGTAGGATTTTTTTAGATCAATTTTAAGGATGGCAGCTCCAATTTTTTTTGTTTGCATTGAATGTAAAGCTTCTTGAGCGATAGCCACTGCTTCTAAAAATTTTCTGCCAAATAGAAACCCATGCTGTTCTTTTGAGATATGAATTGCTAGATTTCCACGGATTCTCTCAGCTATGATTTTTGATATGATTTTATAGATGGCATTGCATAAAGATATCAGCCTGAAGTCTACGAAAGTAAGGGAATCCTTTCTTTTTGGAATCAAATCTATATAGGTGGATGAAATGATATGATGTATTTTCCCTTGAATTCTGGTTTCTTCCACCATCCCCAAGATATCGCTTTTCATCATATCAAAGAAATGGATGAAAATGTCTATGTTCCAGCCATCAAGGCTAGGGCATTTTTCTTTTTTAAAGGATTTCATTACAATAAGCAATTCTTCCTCTGTTACAGGAGCATATAGTCTTGCATTATCCTCATCGTCAAACATTTTTGAGAAAGGTTCTATGCCCCATAAAATATCTTCTATACTCTTGTTAGCACCCTGGGCATATGCCTTTTTAAAGTATTTGACAGCTTCTTTAGATATATCTTCTTGTGAGTACAAATAATCCTCCTCTTCATTTCTTATTTTCCATATAGAATTTGAAGCTCATCTTTTGCTTGCAAAAAAATGAAAGAACTTAGTGTTTTTATCTCCCTCCTTTAGCCAAGTGGCTCGACTTTTAAGCCGCCATGAAATTTCTTCAATTTTTAATAATCTCTGTTTCATTTTTCCAAGCTCCCAAATTCATGCCCGAGTGCTCCATGGAATGGAATGTGAAGACATACCCTTGGCTAATTAGTTTAGTTCATTATCAATCTTCTTCAATTCTAAATAGTTTGTTTGTTTTTTCTGGATCAACCATTCTTTAACTTTGGATCAAACATTCCTCATTTTTCTAATCAAGTTCTTTGTTGGAGAAGGTTCCGTTGAAGGATTGTTAACCCTCCAAACATCGCGAACCATGCAAATAAATGATTCATCTTCAAGCCAGTACTTGTTGAACTTAAAAGGATAACTTTTTCTTGAATTTTGATCCATCCATTGTAAAAATATCAGCCGATGGTTTGAAATGAACACATGGAGGGTATGGGAGCTCAGAATGCCATATTTCTCCAGCAAATTTTCATGCAAGATGAATCTATCCAGCCTTTTAGCTATATAGGCTTCGTCGAACCTTCCATTGTCCCACATGGGAGACAAAAGTTTTGGACAGATGTCTACGAAGTCTTTTTCCCCTTCCCCCAAACTTCATCTAGGCCCAATGTGCAATTTAGATCTCCTGCGATGAGGAGCATTTCAATCTCCAAAATACCGGAGGAAAAAAACAAATTCCAATAGGAAGCTCTTTCTTTGTAGGGAGCATAAACATTAAGTATGTGGAAACAGTCAGCACATCCTCTATATTTTGTGACCATCAGGATTCCCCCAAGGCAACGGAATGTTCTTGCAGATATCCACCTCGGATCCCATAGTACTGCTAATCCACCTAAGAGACCATTCGCCTCTGTTGTCGCCATATACCAGGATGGCAGCATAAATTATCATTATAATGATAAAATTATTATCATTATATATAAGGAATCGATAACTAGTTTCGTATTCACTCACGTGTACATATGCTCAGTAAATTCAAGGAAATCTGAACACATTGCATATGATATTTTATTTTTATGGTTATCATGAGTTAAGCTATCTTGAAAATTTTGGTTATTACTAATTAAGTTTTTTTTTCTTTAGAAAAAATCGTAATTTTCATTATATTAAGGAAAATTACATATTGTAGATGATGTTCGCATATGTTGTATATGAGGTTTAGTGCTTGTCAATATACGTATAATAAAAACTATAATCAGCTCTCCACGCAAGGAGGCTCTTTCATCTGTAGAGTTCATATAATGTTATCAAAAAAATACTCTACTCAGAGAGTATGTCTGTCTGTAGATACAACTAATAAAAGTATAAACATGATAATATTAACATATTACAAAAAAGCGCAAGCTCCTGCTAAGCCTATACTATATGGTCCATAAATGATCGGTGATGGTACTAGTAGTGAGCTTCCTCGCTCAGCTCCTGGATCATCCATGTATCACATGGCCTGACCGTTGCCTCCTTGGATAGGATATCGACAACTGTGTTGCATTCCCTGTACATATGATGACAAAAAAAGTTGCCAAATAAAGAGATAAGCCTATGGGCCTCATCCACTATAGGCCTTAGTGTGTATGCATGACAGATTAATTATCTATTAATCCAATTACACACTATTTTTGAGTCCCCAAATAGTTGAATCTTGTTGCAGTGATTTTCTAATGCAAACTGAATGAGATGTTTGGCAATGTTGAGCTCTACATAATTGTTTTTACCCCCTCCAAGCCCCATTTGAATTTGGAAGTGATGGGAGTCTGACAGAATAAGAATGGCACCCCCTCCACATCCTTCTTCTTGGGAAAATCCATCAAAGAATGCCCATGGATGGGTGTGGTCAATGATTTCTAGGACTATATGCTTGGGAGGAGGGTTTTCATTGTCCTCACGAAAATTTTTATAATCTACCAAGAGTCGAGCAGAAATGGAGGGCCAATGGGGAGCAGTATCCTTAAAGATGAGATGGTTTCGAGAAATCCAGATTTCCCAACAGATGAGGAGGGGAAGGTTTCTAGCCTTAGTTGGGGTTGCAAAAAACCACCATGTAGTCCAAGAATCTCTGGCAGTCTGACCCTGCCATGTAAAGTTAGTAGGGATGTTTGGGAGAATATATACCTAGAGATCAATAGTGATAGGGTAGGTGAGGAAACAATGGTCCAATATTCTGTGTTATCCTTACATAAGTTGCACCAAAATGGTCCTTGCATTCCTCTCTTGTTCAGATTGTTACCTGTGGGGGTCTTGTTTTTTAATATTGACCACATAAAAACTCTGGTTCTTGGGGGAGTTTTGAGCTTCCACATGCCTTTCCACCATGAATCTATAGGCTGTGGTCTATGGTTACTGGCTAAATAGAGGTAACCCTGTTTGGGAGAGTATCGTCCATTTTTTGCATGCACCCACATGATTTCGTCCTCCCCCTCAATTATTTTGATGTGAGATTCTAATAAGGTCGTTGTGTAGTCTTTCCACTATTGATGCCATTGATGTGGGATATGCAATCTGTCCGCTGATTTCTAGGCTTGGTGAAGGAAAGTGGATCGCTCCATGTCAACAATGTGGTGGATGTGAGTAATGCTCGAGTTGGCAAGGTGGAGCTTCAATTCATTAGGGAGGAAATAGGCATTACCACATCCAATCCATGGGTCCAGTCCGATGTGGATAGATGCACCATCTTGAATTCTCCAAGTAAGTCCATCTCAGATGAGAGGCAGTGAATTTAGCATTGCTTTCCATATGATTTAAATTCCAGTTTTATTCCAGTGTGTTCGTCCAAAGGCTATTGGTTGATATCAGTTGCCATCCTAGCTTGGCCATTAGAGCAGATGAGAAGTCATCTAATTTTTTAATACCCCAGCCTTCCCATTTCTTAGGGAGAGTAAGCAGGTCCCATTTTTCCCATTCAAAGATCCTCCCAGATTGTTTTCCTTTCCATAGGAACCTACAACAAAGAAATTTTATTCGAGTGACGATTACTCTAGGTATCCAGGGTAGGAATATCCAATACATCGGGGTGGCTTCAAGAACTGCATTGATAAGGATTAGTCTTCCAACCTTGGATAGATACTTATGGTACCAAATATTGAGTCTTCTTTCTAGCTTAGATATAAGCCATGTCTAGTTAGCTATCTTGTACCCATGGGGCTTTAGCCTCCTAGATACCTTAGTCCATCCCCCAACTGAAGTAGGGCAAAAGGGAACTGGTGGAGTGCAAACTGGACCTCATGAGGGGTGCAATCCGTTGTGGTGGATTTAGAGTTGTTTATGACCATACCAGTTGCATATTGGAAAAGGGAGATGGTGTTTTGTAGGGTAGTCGAGTCCCCAATGCCACCATTTAGGAATATCAACACATCGTCCACAAAGAGTAAATGAGTAATAATACAGCTGTTAGTAATATTCATACCCATGAGTCTGCCTCTAAGATGCATATCCTTAATAAGTCTACTGAGTCCCTCCATGACCAGCAGAAAAAGCAAAGGGGATAGGGGGCACCCTTGCCTGAGGCCTCTTTCAAAGTGAAAGAAAGGTGAAGCCACTCCATTTACCAAAACACTAAAGGATATGTTTGTGATGCAGCACATTATCCATTTAATAAACTCATATGGGGAGCCAAGATGACTTAGGAACATACGGAGATATAGCCAGCTTACCTGATCAAAAGCCTTTGAGAGGTCAACCTTGATGATCATACCTTTGATCTTCTTTGACTGGATAGAGTGCATCACTTCTTGTGTAGTACCAACTGCTTCATGAATTTGACGGTATTGAAGAAAAGCAAATTGTTTTGGGGAGATGTGGGTGGAGAGGATGGGTGGAGTCGGTTTTCAATGATTTTTGAAATGATTTTACAAATACAATTGTAAAGGGAGATGGGGCGAAAGTGATTGAAAGAGGTCATATTGTCTGATTTTGGAATGATGGCAATGAAGGTGGTATTGATGGCCCCATGCATACGACCCGATGTCTTGCAATATTCTATGACCTTGAGTAGGCCTTCTCCAAGAATTTCAAAGAAAGTTGTGTAAAACTCCACTGACCAGCCATCAGGTTCAAAGCTCTTGTCTCATTTAAACCATTTCAGAGTGGCCTCAAGTTCCCCTAAAGTTACTTCACTGTTCAGCTCCATAACATTCTCCTGATCTATAAACCGGGGGAAGAGTTGTGGCACTCTGATGGCCTTAGCAAGGATGGCATTGGGGGGAGCTTGATAGATCTGCTTGAAGTGAGATGTTTCCAATGAGGCCAGTTGTTGGAAGGTATGCACCTCCTCCCCCTGCTCATTTGTCAGTTTCCATATAGTATTGATAGCCTTGTGCCCATTGGCAAATTTGTGAAAAAATTTGGTGTTGTCATCTTCCTGCATCAGCCAAACTACTCTATTTCTTAGTCTCCAAGTTTCTTCTCTATCTTTAAGAATTTTCTCCCTTTTTGATATTAACTCCAAGAGCTTATCCTTTTTCTCTCTGGATATGAAGACGCCTCCTTACTTATCCTCCAGAGCAGTAATTTCTGATTCAATTTCACTATGGATATGTGCTTCCAGTTCTCTCTTGATGTGTGCCCAAATTTTTTATAGTCTTTTCAGCTCTCTCAAGTTGCTGACAAAACCTTCTATTATGTTCCCTCCATCATTAGTGGGGTGGGCCTTCTAGAAGTCCGATACCATCCAATTATAGGAGACATCCTTCAACCAAGTGGTGTTGAATTTAAAAGGGGCTCTAGGTGTAATTGTTCCTCCCCTGATGTCAAGAAAAATCGGCAGGTGGTCTGATATCCCACCTGATCCAAACCATTGTCTAAAGATGAGGCCCAACTCCTGTAATCATTCCTTGATGAGGAAATGATCAAGCCTTCTCGCAAGACTATCCTCTCCTATCCTTCTATTTCTCCATGTAGGAAGGATCTTAGCAAAGGGGATATCAATAAAGCTATGGTTCTCTAGGATATGTTCAAAGAAGGCAGAGAGGGGGTCAACCTGGGCATGATGACCCCAAGACTCCAAGAAACCCATAGAAAAGTTAAGGTCTCTGCCTAGGATAATTTTGTCATGTTGCAGGATGTTGGAGCTCAAGAGACGCTCCCAAAACACTTCTTAGTGATGACAAGGCCCATATACATTTAATAGCCTAAAGTTTGTGCCCAGGTCGAATGGGAAGATGTCAACCCCCAGGTATCCAATGTCACCCCAAATGTTGCACACCTTGATGGAACAAGGATTGAAGCCAAATGCTATGCCTCTAGAATGACCATTAACATTGAGTGCTTGAAAGGACCACCTACGAAGCATGGATTCCAGGATGTGAGATATGGCATCAGCAAGTCCCAGGGTTTCTTGAAGGAAAACAACATCAATGAGTTCAGACTTAAGTAGTCTTCGCAGGGCTAGTTTTTTCGTAGTGCTAGCCATCCCTCGATAATTGATGGAGAGGATCTTCATGGGGGGGGGGGGCGGGGGGGGGGGGGGTAGTCCAGGTTATTATGAGCTCTAAGTACCATATCTATAGTGAGTTGACAACCTGTTATAATCTCCTCCCTTGCCTGCTGCTTGGCTTTGGAGAGGGAGGATGGTTGACCTCTGGGAGGCTTCAGAGGGATGGGGGTACATACCAGGCCAATGCCTGTGGAGTTCGGGGCCCGATATTTGGAAAGAGAATGAGGCTAGTATTTGTGGGGAAGAGTTCCATGATCAAAGTCTAAGGATGCAGGTGGAATAGCCTCCAGGAAGGATGGGGGGGTATCGTAGAACGTAGGAGGAGGGGGTTGCAAAGGGAAAGCAAGGGTAATTAGGGGGGAATAAAAATCCAAAGGTCTGATGCGACCCCATAGAGACATCCATGCAATGAGATAAATGAGAGAAATTTACTGAGAAAGGTTCAGAGGAGGACATACCCAAAGATAGTGTAGCTTCAACAGTCACCCTTGACCTAGTCAGAGGAGCAGAGGGTGATTGAAATGATGCTTTTTGTGCTTCTTCAGGGTCTCCAAGGCTAGGGAATGCTCTACTGCTTCAGTGTCAATGTGCTCCCCTACTTCATGCGAAGGGTTGTGCCTTGCTGTTGCCTGTGGATTTTTTGTAGAAATTGTCTGTCCTTTGCTCCCATTCCTTGCTTTCCCATTAGAGGATAATCCTTGAAGAGATGACCCACTTTGTGGCAGCGCCTACACCTAAATGGTACCCCTTCATAATCCAAGATCTGAATTCAAGTGAAATTCCTCCAATGCAGAGTCACTTGCTCCTGTAGTCTTTCTCGGATGTCTATATGAACTAGGATCCTTGTGTAGGCCATGATTCTCGTGGAGAGGTATGACTTGTCCAATTCTAGGTAGGTGTTGAGAGAGTTCCCAATGCATCTAAATATTTCCTCAGACCAAAATTGCAATGACAAGCCTGAGAGACGAACCCATAGGGGCCCAGCCCCAAACTGTTCCTTCTCTGCATTGAAAAGGGGGCTCCTTTAAATGATGACAACACATGGGCCTGCTTTAAATGCCAAAATGATGACAAAACCCAGTTTGTATTCTCGACCCGAGAAAATCGCAAAGAAAACCATCTGCGAACGAAGGTTTGTACAAATGGTAACTCAGTCATGTGTTGTCCCCAAATTTCTGCCACCCATTATTTTAACCTAGCAATCGTGTAATTTCTGCCCTGGACTCTACCCACCAGGACTCGTTCGATGGTGTCCATGGCTTCTCCCCACTAAATATCTTCCTCCAAGCTGATGATGACATCATGTGTCCTTGTTTTAACACACTTATGTCATTTTCCGGGCCTATGTACCGCGTCAGTGCCGCCCACCTGAGGTCCACTATGGGGAGGGTAATTAAGGTTAGGGTTAGAGGGATTTAGATTAGGTCCAAAGGGGAAGGATTTCGATGGGGGGGGGGGACATTTGTGAAACCGCCTGATAAGGGAAAGGATACTGGAGCAGAGGCGGTTAGACCATGATAGGAAGGCAGAGGGTCGCCGAGGGATGTAGTGGAAGGGTAGTGGGATCTGGCGTATGGCTGAAGAGGAGGGCCACTAGAAGATTAGGTGGTGAGATCAGGGCCAATGCAATGATCCACGAATTGCAGGGATGTCGACGACGCAAGGGGCGTAGCTAATGGCAGCTAGGAAGGAGGAACAACGAGGATGGATATCACTGAGCAAGAGGGTCTTGTAATCGAAGGGAGAGGAGTGATGGCCTCTGTCAGGTTGTGGCTAAACAGAAAAAAACCCTCCAAACTTGCATGAGGGGTAGTCCATATGGAGGCACCTTTAAGAGGGTCCTCCGAATAATCCATGAAATCCGGGACCATAAATTCTCCAAGAGTTAACACTAGCTGCCGCGAAACCGAGCTAACCGTCATTGTAGGAGACCGACTGCAGCGAAGGAGATAGGTGTGGGCGCAATGCAGTCATGAAGAATATGCCCTATGCAGAGAACAGGGAATGGGGGAGCAAGTAATGACGTATAGGTGACAACGCCAAATGTGAAGGGTGCTAGACTAGGTCGGGTGGAGTGTAGCACCAGGAACCTGCATGGAAACTAAACCCTAGCCCATGTCGGGGTTGAGTCGTGACCTACTCCTCAACGCCTCCATCCGTTATGCCTCTCTGAGTCTCTCTAAGATAGTTCTCCCTTCAAATGGACAATTTCATCACTAATTAAGTTACTTTGAGAATTTTATTATTTTTATTATATTAATGATTAATAAAATAATAATTAAAACAAACATATTGTTTAATTTAGATAAACAAAATGAAAATTTCAAATTCAAAACAATTTATATATAAATGTGATGTTACTAAAGATAAAAATAATGTTCTAGATACCAATAAGAAAAATAGATATATTAAATATTAGTTCTAAATATTATAGCAAAAATAGATATACCTTATTTTATAACCTTTTATTTTTCCTATAAAACATATCATGATAGAGGATAATTTATACAAAAGAGTACTATAATCAAAATTTAATTGTCAAAATTTTGTGATATAGAAATTTAAAGAAATCATCCAACCAAAATTTTGATCATTTTTTTACATTGATTTAGGTAAACTTGGAAATGAATAAAACCCCTATTTCACACACAGGTATGATACAACGCTATTTCAACTTGAATTTTCCCACATGAAGGAGTTGATCAAGGGGAAATTCTCCTCGGGCTCCTGGTACTATTGGAGCTCATGCCGACCTGTTTTAGGCGCGGAAGAGATGACATCGTCGCAATAGAACAACCGCAAGCCACTTGAAACGTTAATCAGGAACTTGTCTTGAGGACTTTAAAACTATTTTTAGATTAAAACCATTGTAGTGTCAGTACTTTGTGCTTGGTGGTGGTTTTCAAAGTCTCTGTTGTTGTTGTGATATGCATCACATTTCTACCGTTGAACTAATATAAGCTGGCGGGTCTTATCATATGTGCCATTTACGTCCTTCCTTTGCTTATTATGGATGCTTTTCAGATCCCACGGCATAGGGATTGATGTATGTGACCTCTGAATATGTCTACTTCTAACATAGAAAAGAAGGAACCTTGTGGTGTTGTGGTGTCTTCTAAGACATATCTCCAGAAGCATATGAAGAAGTTTTCTATAGTTTTCACAAGGCCCTACAAAGGTTTTAGTTTTTCGTGTTGTTACAGGTGGTGGAGGTGCTTGGGTTATTGACACTACTGGTGTTATTGAATACATTCTCAGACTCACTTCTTGGGGCGGTGATGGTCAATTGTATTGTTGTGTTAGTGCATTTTTTTCTTCGAACATTGTTTGTGGGTTGACGGACTTGCAGGTTCTATTTTCGGTGATCATTTTTTTTTCTTGCCTCCCTTGTTCCAGTAGGTATTAACGCCTTTTGGCTTGAGATATTTTTTTATCTCCCTAAGGTTTGGACATATATTCCCTTGGGATCTCCCTTTAGAAATGACGATGCTCGACTCTAGTCCTCTTTTGAGATTGGTTTGATTTTTACAATCATTTTTTGACACTTTCTTCTATTGGGACATGCCCCTTTATGTCTCCTTATTTATTTCCATTTTTGGATTTTCCCCTATTCCTACCGTTTGGCCTCTCTTTGGCATCCTCCTCCACCTACCCTTCTTTATGACGCATGTTGGCCTCCATTCAATGTGCCTCGTTTCCCCAATTCTTTTTTTCAGGTGCATTTATTTATGGATTTGGTAGGTGATTGGTGAGCCCTGGTATTGCACCAAGAGTGTTGCAACTCCCAAGGTTTCCTCAACTTAAATTATCAACCTGAGGTTCATACAGACTTAGAGTTGAGAGTTCTATATGCACAGTGGGTTAGGTTCTACTCATGCCACCCTCAATTGTGATATCAGATCAAGGTGTTCAAAGACCATTCCTCCAACTTAACTATAGTGAAAACTCACAATGAAACTGATTTTAACTATGAAAGTGAAAATTCCATTCATTCAACTTGGAGATGACAACTAAAATTGCATGAGAGAAAAATGGCTAATATACTTGCATAAGTGAAGCTACTCTATTTTTCACATTTCATAAAATCAATAACCTACTTGAATGTATCATTAATCTACTTTACTATTGCTTGAAAATTAGAAATCTAACTTGTAACATGCTTCTGAATTAAAAACACTAATTCTACTCTATAGTGAGGAAAAGAGGAGGTTGGAGTGGTCTAAAAGCTTCTCTAGATGATCAAATCAAAATTTTTGGGTCATTATTCATCTTAACCAAGCTAAGGTTGAAGTTGGGAGAGCAATAGGTGGAGGAAAATTGTGCTACAGGCATTGCTACAGGAGGTCTTGTATTAATATAGGAGACACTATATTGCTACAAGAGGGGTTCCGAGAACTTTTTGATGGTGGAGATGGTGTTTTGAGGGAAGAAGAAGATGGATGAAGGTAGGAAGGAGAGAATGAAGGTTGGGGAAGCCTCCTATCCAAACGTAGAACCTCTTAGAAGTCTTTCTTGCACCAATGTGGATGACCATGATGTCCTTAATTGCATAAATAGAATGATTGTGGAAATAGAGTTTGAGAGTAGTGTGAAGGGTAAAGGGAGAATATGGGGAAGTCCAAGTGGATATTAAAAGGTGTGCCTACCTATTCATATTAATTACGACACTGCAACTGGACAAATGCATGCATCAAATGATCAATAGCCCAATGAGATAAGAAGTGGTGGAAAAAATAAGTTGAATTTGGTTAACATCTGTCCTATGTCATAACACTACTCTAATCACCAAACTAACTCCTAAGTTGCAGAAAGTAACCATGCAAAGGGATAACTAACATCTACTTATTTCCAAGAAATCATAAACAAATATTTTTGGACTGGGATTGTAAATCCTTCCAATCACTCTTCCCACAAGAGAGGTGACAGGTAAGCATGCAATCACAAGTTTTTATAGCTTAACATCTACTGCAACAAAAGAAAGACATGAAATGCTTGGAAACAAGAACAAGATAGACATACAGAAGAGGGAATAAGGCCTCTAGGTTGGGCCCAAACCCAAGGGTTTCTGCCCTCTATAACTAGCTCAGATGCAGCTCAATAACAAACTTGTCATTAGCAGAAAATAGTAGTCTCATACATCACATGAAAGTTAACAATAACAATTTCAAGCCTAGGCCTCAATAACTACTCCTGACTGAATCAAAAATTTAAATCCTAATGAGCCTTTCAGCTAGTTTATTTATACGAAAAGGTAGTTGATAGCAGCTCCCATGAAAATAGGAGTGGTTCCCTCCAAGAGCTCGAAAATTGTGGATATGGTCCTCCTTGAGCTTCACTTGCACTTGGAGTTACTCATCTGTCAGTGAATTCGAGCTTGTGAGTGAGGATTGTGTGTTCTCAAGTCGAGTTAGAGAGTTAAGGTCCAAGGAGGTGGACAAGCCTCCCTAGATTCTGTCTTGGTTGTCTCCATCAAGCCCCTACGTAGTAAATGCCTCAAAAATGCTTATTTTCCCTACAATTTAATCACATTAGTCCGCATACTATGACAAACACCTTTTACTCTTCTTCTTAATCATATTATGACTAAGAATTTGAATAAATCTGAGAAAATGACAATTCTAAGGGCTAGAAGATGGCATAATGAACCTCAAAATATACCTATTAATGGGACCCATCATCACCCCCTGTTGAAGGTTTCTCTCATCCTCTGAGAAACTTAGTCATCCAAATGATGCTCATTCATGGCCCTGGTGGCCTCTCTGACATCCCAAGGCATCTTAGATGGTGTGCCCTCCCGTGGATAAAAACTTGCATTTGCCTCTATCTCTATCCATACCATTTGTTCCTCTACATGGTTTCTTTCTTCTTGTAAGCCCAATAGCTAAGGTGGACTGAGTTTGAGTCATATCCAATTTATTTTCAGTAGTTGCATGGTTCTCTTATACAATGGGATTCTTTCCAAGGAATTCCTTAGCCTTTCAGGAGAGTGGTACTCTCTGATTTACATATTATGGGGTAAGGCATGCCACCTTCTCTAATAAGCTTGTAGAATATTTGTTCCTAACATCCTAAAGGTGTCCTAAAAATGTAGAGTGACTTGCTCTTGGGTTTCTATGTACTTAGGTGCTAGATCATAAGCATAGGAAATGAGGTTGTGATTCTTGATGAAAACTATATGGCTTACCAATTCTTCTCTGATGTATAAGGTCGCTTTCTCTTCTTTACATCACCTTCTTTACCTCTTCATCCCTTATCTCCTCATGTGTTAACTAAGATGCTAATGACATGAGTTGTGTGTCTCCCAATCTTGAATTGGGGTACAAAAAATTTAAATATGTTAGGATCGGATTATGCATATAAAACTCAACTAGTTTTTTCCTTTCCTCCACACTTACCTTTTTGCAAAACTCAATGAATTGCCTGTAGGATTGGAAAGGCAAAGACCCATACTATGCTAGTGCCTTAATTTGAAATTGTATCCATTTCTCCTTAAGGAAAAGAGCAAGGAATTGGATGATTTCCTGCATTGTATGGCCTCCATAGAGAGATTTTCCATAGTGGCAAGTTGTCTTTCCTTCTCTTGCAACTGTATTTTCAATCTTGTATTTTCTTCCTGTAGCTTCTCCCTCGTGGTTGACTCCCTTAGTTTTAGATCACTTAATTCCTTTCCCATTTCATTGATATTTTCCTCATCTTCTACACTTTTGGGTTTGGCAATATCCATCCATCTATGCGTCCTTCCTCTTTCCTTCTCTAATTCAAAGAAGAGTGGGATGGAAAACTTCTAGGGTATAACCCTACCTCCTTCAACAAACTTGTAGTAGGACTCTATTATGTCCTATGGATTAGGCCCTTGAAGCTCTTGGAGGCCTTTTTCATCTACTTTTGAGGTGGTTTCTCCTTCATGTAGCTCTTTTTTCTTCTCTTGTAGCATCCTGTGTTTCTCCTGTAGCAGCCCCTATTCCTCCTATAAATCTTCTCTTTCTGCTTGCTCAAGGGAAGTTTGTGTCTTAGGTTTCTTGAAGGTCACTGCCTTGGTGGTGGGCCTTCTCTCACATGTCACAAGTGGTTTGTTTTTTCCCTTAGGAGAGGTAATCTTCTCAATTTTGCCTTCACTAGGCCCCACTTCTCCCTTTTTACTGGGTGACTCCTCAATCGTGATAGGGACCTCTAAAGGAGGTTATGGTTTCCCCTACGTGATCTCGATGCTCTTCTTTGTTTTGAAATATAGGGTTTCTTGCCTTTCCTGCCTCCTTTTTGGCTTAACAGGTGTGCTCAATGTGGCTAATGTGGCAGTCACTCCTTGCTCTATATTCCCTAGAGAAAGACTTGATTGATGTCCTTGCTTCTCTTTTCCTTGGGGTTTAGAATTATTCTCAAGGCTTTCTTTTTCTTCTAATTATTTCTCTTCTTCTTCTTCCTTAATATATTCTTATTTTTTCTTTATTCATGTTTCTTCTTCTTCCTCTTTTCCTAGTGCTTCTTCTTCCTCTATTATGTCTGCCTCTTCTTCCTCTATTTTCCCTCCCCTACCTCTAGTGCTAGAGGCTAGTGTTTCTCCAGGCATGATGGCTTGGGTTTCAGTGAAGACTTCCCTATCCATGTCCACAAAATTAGTCCATGGGACAAGGTTACTTAAGTGTCTCAAAGCATCCATCACAATTAATTTGATTAGGCCATGGTGAGTTATATGTTGATGCTCTCCTTCCCTCACCTTCTAGCTCATTTCAATGATTGAGTACAAGAGGAAATGGGGAACACTAAGTCTTTGAGGGAGAGGCAATTATACTTTTAATCTTAACTCATTAAGTAATCTAAAATCATAGGAATATACCACACTCAATCTCCCTTCAAAAGATATAGTTTTGAGGATGTGATAACCCACTTCATCCTAGGGGTAAGGTAGGCATTCTCTTCTTACTCCATTCTTATCATCTATGGGCTTTTCTCTCCAAATGAAGAAGTTCTTCTTGGCTGTAACACTTATTGCCTTCTCCTCCTTTCTCTAATGAAGCCATAAGGTGGCCACTCTACTTTTGGTTTCAGGACTTAAAAGAGATGGCTAATCCCCTCACAAAAGTAGTGACACTATCTTCCCCTTGAGGATGCAATGCCATGGAAAATTTATGAGTGATATCATCATCATACCCTTTTAATAGCTCAAAGAAACCCAACCATTGGTGCCTTCTAAAAATGTTTACTACAGGAGGGTGTTGGGGAATTCTCTTTGTGTCTGTGGGTTCTCTTCTATTAAATCCTCCCCCCATTTCTTCTATTGCCCCTTCTTGGTGTTACTTAGGTATGGAATTCAATTTTATTTAGAGAAATCCCAGTTGTAAAAATGATGTTAAACCTCCTTATTGTTAGTGAGGGAGAAGGATTCTATAATTTATATCAAGACAAACTCTTTTTTTATGCCCCTATCTTGCCTTTACACACAACAATTTCCAAAATACCTACTGCTCAATTGTATATTACATGTTACCAACTTCAGGCTTTATATGTGCATGGGGGTTGAAGATAGTTTTGGATCATTGTGGCTCTCTTTCACCCATAAATTACCTCCCGTAGCTCCTTCTCATCCCTCCTGTAGTAGTTCAAACCCACCTGTAGCACCTGTAAACAAATTTCAAAATAGCTCAATGGCCCCTTAGGCAGTCTGATAACAATAACTTGACCTTCCTCTAACTTCTTTCTTGAAATGAGCGATGGTACAAATGGAGTCAAGCCCAATACATAATATTCCCTTTGTGGTAAAGGCTTTGATTGCTTTGGTGATATGGCACATACATGAATTGCTATTTTTGAACCATTGTCCCCACTCCTTGCAATGATTACCCCTCTCCTCATGATTATCACCTCACCCCTCGTATGCACCACCAAATTTTGATTTGACATATCCACATTGCATGGGTGACTTAATATGAACTTTAGTTAACTATCTGAGGGTGGCCAATTTCACTGGCCACCTTTAGCCTATTAAAACTCATTTCTCGAGAATTAACACATTTTAGAATTTCATGCATAGGGAAGAGGTGAGGGTTGTCATATCTGAGCCTACCTGTGGATAAAATTGTTGGCGATGGTTGCATGTTGGAGTTGGGCCTCATAACATCATGATCTTTATGGAGTTGATTTCACTGGATCATTTCTGTTCAGACCTTCATAACATGATGATCTTCTCACTGATAACCTTGTTTTTTGTGCAGGTGCCTTCCTTGTGTCCAAGTTATTGCTGGTAAAGTAGATGGCTTGCTTCCTAAGGATGATTTTCCTCCTCTCTACTATAGAAATGGCTCCATGATGCTCTCTATGTTTGAAAAAATTTCAGGGAGTTCTGTTGTTACTGTACAGGCTGCTACAAGGGGAGTCTCCTTTCTCTAGAAGTCATTTAATCCTCCCTTCAAGTCTTCATTTTGCATGCTAGGTTGAGGGAAAGTGGCGAAATGCATGAGAACATGATTATGATCATGAGGAAGTGGTGTAGGTGATAGAAAAATAGAAAAGAGGGATTTTCTGTGTTTTCATAGATGCATGACAAAGTGGAATTTTTTAGCAAATTTTGGCTAGATGGTGTGGATGGGTGATGGGGTTGACATTAGAGGACCCATATTAGCATTTCCTAGAGATGGCATGGACTTCTAGTTTCTTTTTCCCATTGGATCATCCTCTTCTATCCTTATAGGCTCCTCTTGTAGCAATACAAGACCTCCTATAGCATTACATGTTCCTCCTATCGCATCACAACGAGGAGGCACTATCTTCCTTCTCTTCTTCAAGCTCTCTAGGTGGATAAGGTGGGTGATTTTCTGAGAGAACCCTCCCAGACTAAAGGTTAATCTCTTGGATTTCCACATCATAAGCAAGACAGGATGTCTCTCCACTGTAAACCTGATATGCCTGCTTATTGTTTGGGTTTTGATTGGGTTGAGCAGGAATCTGAGGTTGCGTAGGTGGTTATGATGAGTTAGTTGTGGTTGAGGTTGGGGTGGAGGTAATAAAGTAAGAGGTTGGTTTGTTTGAGGTCTCCACCCTTGTGAGAGGTTGCCCCATTGGGAAGATTAGGGTGGATAAGGATGAAAAGGATGATTGACATGTTGAGGAGGACATGGAGGAGCATAAGGCCAAGGGGGAGGTGTGAACCATGATGGATGAGCAGAAGGGTAAAAAGGTTGAAAATGTACATTCTAATTTGGGTTGTAGTGAGGATAATGTGCACTTTGATATGGTTGAGGTCCTAGAGTGCTCCTTTGGTTAATGAAGCACAATTGTTCTAACCCACTCTCTACTCCTTCCTGGTATACATACTTTAGGCCTGACAGAGAGGGACATTTGTTTGTTTCATGATTATATTCACATACTAGCGAGGCCAGTATGACATTTAGTGGCATTCATTCCTAGGATGTCTTTTAGTACATCTAGGGAAGAAAATGGCTAGTTCCCTTTCTGCTTCCTCTTGTTTCCTTTTGATTTGCATAGTATCCATTTGCAGGGAAAATATGTGCAACATTTCACTCTTGAAATCCTCCAACATATTCCCTATTTCATGCTTGATGGATGTTGTGGAGGGAGAGGAACTAACCAAGCTTTGGCTAGAGCCACCCTTCTTTCTAACAAACCTAGAGTAATTCTTAAATACAATTTTGATTTCATCATAAGGAAATTGGTAGATATCTCCTCCATATAGCCTGTTGAGGGTTTCCATTACATCTTCCTTGATACCTTAGAGAATATATAACTTGATTGACTCAGTATGAAGGGTACAGTTAGCTCTCTTATAACTGAGTTGAAACCTTTCTCCATAGTCCTCCAAAGATTCATTAGGTCCAAGGGTCATCTTGAAGATTTCCTCCTTTGTTTGTTTTTACCTACAATAATGCTGGTATTTAACATTGAAGGTTTGTTGCAGTTGGGCCCAAGTAGTGATGCTACCTCTAGGTAGACTCATAAACCAGCGCAAGGCTGCATATTTGAGGGTAGAAGGACACAAATTCAGCTTCTCCTCATCAGAGGCATAGTGATAGGTCCTACAAACAACAACAAACTCAAACATGAAGGTGTCAGGATCTTCAGAGATTAGGCCATGGAAATGTGGAAGGGAAGTAGGGATTATGTTTTCCATTCTGGCCTCTCCATTAGTTTCTTTGATAGGGAAAAGCTCAGAGTTTTGGTTTTCAACCATAGTTTGAGTAGGTGAGGTAGTTTCTTCTTCTCCAATAGCCTCTTCAAAAGTTTTAGTTGGCTCACCTAAAGAGTCTTCTAACTCCCTCTGTAGTTAGAGAGGGAAGTTCATAGCCACCGAAGAAGAGTGAGGGTTGGTTGCTTGAGGGTGTGGGGGGTTTTGGCAAGAATTTTCCTTAGTTATCCCTACTCCTACAAGGCATAAAAGAACATTTTTTAAAATTATTTTTTCACTTTTTCAAGCAATAGGATTGATGAAAAATAGAAAAAAATAATGCTTAAGAAGAAACAACACCCACTTAGAAACCTCCCTGAAAATGACACCAAAAAGTGGTGAGCCCTGGTATTGCACCAAGAGTGTTGCAACTCCCAAAGGCTCTTCAACTTAAATTATCAACCCAGGGTTTGTACAACCTTAGAGGTGACAATGTTGTATGAATAGTAGGTTAGGTTATACTCATGCCACCCTCATTCATGATATTAGATCAAGGTGTTCAAAGACCATTCCTCCAACTTAACTATAGTGAAAACTCCAAATGAAACTGATTTTAACTATGAAAGTGAAAATGTCATTCATTCAACTTGGAGATGCTAATTAACATTACATGAGAGAAAAAGGGCTAGTCTACTTGCAAAAGTGAAGCTACTCTATTTTTCATATTTCATCAAATCAATAACCTAAATGCATGTATCATTGATCTACTTTACTTTCGCTTGCAAATCAAGAATCTAACTTGTAACATGCTTGTGAATTGAAAACACTAATTCTACTATGTTTTCCAGTGAGGAAAATAGGAGGTTGGAGTAGTCTAAGAGCTTCTCTAGATCATCAAATAACAATTTGGGGGTGATCATTCATCTTAACCAACATAAGGTTGAAGTGGGGAGCAAAACAAGTGGAAGAAAATGGTGCTATAGGCTTGCTACAAGTGTTGCTATAAGAGGCCCTGTATTGCTACAAGAGGGAATTTGGGAGCCTTTTGATGGTGGAGATGGTGTTTTGAGGGCAGGAGAATATTGGTGAAGGTAGGAGGGAGTGAATGAAGGTTGGTGAAGCCTCCTATCCAAGCCTAGAACCTCTCGGAGGTTTGTCTTTCACCAAGGTGGATACCCACAGTGTCCTTAGTTGCCTAAATAAAATGACTATGGAGACAGAGTTTGATAGTAGTGTGAATGGTAAAGGGGGAATATCGAGAAGTCCAAGTGGAGATGAAAAGGTGTGCCCAAGCTTGTAGATCAATCACAACCCTACAACTAGAAAGATGCATGTATCAAATTATCAATGCAACAGTGAGATAAAAAGTGGTGGAAAAGATGAGTTGAATTTGATTAACATTCATTCTATTTCACAACACTACTCTGATCACTAAAATAACTCCCAAGTTGTAGAAATTAATCATGAAAAAGGATAAATAAAATATACCTATTTTGAATAAATCATAAACAAATTGTTGGCACGAAAATGGGAACAAGGAAGAGTCCCTGGGTTCAGGCACAAGAGGATAACAAGGCTCCACTGTAGTCTATAACAATGCCAACATTTTCACCTTACCCAGAGAGGGTAAGGAGTCTCACTTGAGGCATGTCATGATTGATGTGTGAGGGGGTAGAATGAGGCAGCAAGGGAACCACAACCTGCAACTGATATTAACTCATAACAATCAAGCACCTACTCTGATCCAACTATACTATTCTACTCACATTACCCTAGAAAATCATACAACATATAGACAAATATTTAAATTTTTTAAAGAACTAGTATAGAACTCAATAATACATCATAGGTGAAAATTGTCTCTTTCATTGTGCTTCATATAAAGAAATACATAAATAAGTATAGAATGCTCGAAGCCTGGTCAACAGCAATAAAAATAATGAAACCCACATATCAAAGACCAACCGAGCAAACGTGTGCCTACCTTCTACAACTTGGGAAGGCTCCACTAATCCATGGCTCGCTTGGTTCAACAACAAATAGTAATCACCAACCCTTTCCCCTCCTTTATTTTGCCTTTTATCATATGCTCTGCACTTAAACTGTCAATTCCACTTATTTCCTACTCGGCTGACTCTGCCTTTGGCTTCCTTTTCTCTCTACTGATGAATGTGAAGCAGGTGCCTACTAAAGCGGGGTGGGAGGGCACGTCTCCATAGGGAACCCACTCCGAATGCTGCTCCAAAATTAAGATGGACATAACTTGGTCAATATAACTCAAAATATTTATTATAACCTATTTTTGGAAACAGAAGGACCATTTTGCATCTTCCCATGTGTCGGAAATCCTTATTTGGACACTCTATAATCTCATATTCGCACTGCAACTCTTCCACCATCACAAAAGTTTTGAAAAAATTGATGATTTTAAATCAATGATATCTCCCTCATCCAGACTCCGATTGCCATTTTTTTTTTGAATTTCGGCATTTTTTCACAATATCCAGATATGTTATTTGTTTTGTAAATATTGCACCAAATATTTTAGGTCTGATTTTCAAACTCGCCACCTAAAAAAAAATTCCTGCAAAAAAATGAAAAAAAGAAGAAGAAAAATTCTTCCTGCTTGGCCTAAGAAAGTGCTCTATGGAGGTTGCAACGAATGCTTGAAGTTTGTTGAATATTGCTACAAAAATTTGAAACTAAAATATGCATGAAACCCTCATTCCCAAGGAATCGTAACCTGCTCCGATACCACTGATCCAGATCTTGGGGGGAGACCTTCAAGGTCTAAAAGATTGAAATGGATCTTGGGGGAAAGCCCCCAAGATCTGAAGAATTGCAATGCTAGAAATAAAATGACAGAACACACAATAAATAAAACCACAAAGAAACTTTTTATTAAAACATATAATAACTGTAAGGACTACATTGGGGTGGACAATCTGTCCTTTTACAAAATGTTACTTGTTACTTATAGTATTTTTCAGTTACAATACCACGGGTCAATTCCATGGGTGAATGGATACCATGGGTGGATGTCACAATTCCATGAGTCAATTCCATGGGTGAATGAATACCATGGGTGGATGTCACAATACCATGGGCAAATACAATGGGTGAATGAATACCATGGGTGGATAAATACCATGGGTGGATGCCACTTACAATACCATGGGTAAATTCCATGGGTGGATGATTAACATGGGTGGATGAATACCATGGGTTGATGCCATTTTCCATTCGGATCACTCTTGCTCTCTCCCGCCACCTTGCTGCAACTATCGAACCAATCCTGGTTCCTATTCCCCCTCTTGGCTGTCAGCTCTACAACTCGACTGGTCGTCCCCACCACCTGTTTCTCTTGTGTTGTAGCATGATTTTGTTGGATGCTAGAGGCCAACCACAACCTATTTGTTGATGTATTTTCAGTTAAGAGGCGGATTGCACTCGATGTTATTTTGGTTATGTGCACCCTTACATGCTATATAAATGTGAACTTGTAATTTTGTGGACTTGTGGTTGATGAATATTATAACTACTAGATGAATGATGCTATATGGTTTAATCCATGTTTTTATGTTTTTTATAATAAATTCATATTAGAGAACTTTTGAAGTCTAAAATGGGCCCACTAAGAAAAATGTACAACCAAAAGAAAATGTATAAGAACCAATAAGATTCAAGATAATGATATGAACCATGGGGGATGCTTCATCATTTTTGGGGTTAAAAGGTAAAAAGATTAAAAATTAATAATAATTAAAAAAACTACTTTTTCAACTTGTATTTTCAGCTTATCTCCCTAAGGTTTTACTCAAATTTTGAGCGGGAGTGCTCATTGGATGCAAAATTTAATTCTTCATCCAAGGAGTACCCATGTTGCATACTTTTGATGGACCCTGATATAAGAAAAATGAGAAATGCATGAAAAACATGATTGCAATCACATTCATGTATTTCTCATTTTTCGTGTAGCGAGGTTCATCGAAAGTATGCAACATTGGTACTCCTTGGATGAGGAATCAAATTCTGCATCCAATAAGTGTTCCCACTCAAAATTTGAGTAAACCCATGATATAGAGATAAGTTGAAAATATGAGTTGAAAAAGTAGTTTTTTCTTTTTTCCCTCTAGGATTTTAATGTTGTAATCTAATCTTATTTTATTATTTCCACTAATATTTTATAATTTATTTAGGAGGCCCATTTTAGACTTCAAAATTCCCCTAATGTCATTCTGGAAGATTTTATTGACATATATGCATTAAAATATATTAAAATATATATGATATAAAATTCACTTCCAAAATCTCTCCCAACCTGGGACATTTTGAATGTCACTTCTTGCTCCTGCTTCCACTCCCACTTCTTGCTTCTATTCTCACTTCCCACTTCAACTCCCACTCCTAAGCAGCCTTGCTCGAGAACAAACATGCATCACATTACTAATACCTCTATGATCTATGTCTAATGTGTGTGTTAATATTTTTTACTTGTTGCTAAGCTAGTGATCCTCCCAATGATGGGGCATAAGAGAAGACAACATATATGGACCCTACACCCTTTCCTTACATTAGTGATGAACAAGTTGATTGCAAGTGAAGGATACATTGATACAGACTATTTCTTAGTATAGGCCACATGCATGCCACAGGGGATAGTGAAATAGACTATTGTTTGGAAGAAGGTGCATGCATGCTAAGGGCACACATGTCACACCTTCAATTAATTCCAATTTAGATGTTGTTTAAAATTTAGCAATTCCAATTTTGGATAGAGTTTTTCTATTATTAGAGCTTTCCTTTTGTTATTTTTAGCATGCATGATCTATTCTTACTAAAAGGGTGCATACCCTTAGTCAATTAGAATACTTGTGCATGATAAATTCCCATCTTAGGTAGAGGACATAGATCTCATGGAAGGGATGCATGCTTGCATGCTCCAGTTTATCTTTTGATGGAGACACACTTACTTAGAACTCTTACCATGCAACTATGGTGCACTAGGTGATCAATTTAGGGCTATGACTTGATAAAGTCCAACCAAATAGGATTTTTCATGTGTCCATATTCATTGTAATTTCTATTCTATTTCTAGTCTATAAGTGAGATGAAAGGTGCGCCATTGTATTGGTTATCGAGGTTTTGTTTTAAACTATTGTAATGTCTCTTTTTCAGTATTAAGTAGAATATAAATGTAATTGAGAGTTAAAATATATGTATTTTCCATTCAAATTTTCCACAATATTTATTTGTAAATCGACCAACTTATATCTACCTCTCTTTTATTGGAACTTTCAATTTTTCAACTACCTAGTATTTCGGTTATTCTTTCTAGTGTAGAATCTGCGTACGATTGTTAATAAAAATTTAGGGATATAAGTATAAAGGGGTATAAAAAATGTTAATGAAAAATTTTATACCTACAATATCTAGTGAAAGTAGGGGATTTTTAAATTGGAAAGGTGTAATGGGTTTGTATTGGTAGGGGATTAAATAAAGTCATTTTTAGAGGTGTTTTCCAATATGTAGTCAAATTAAGCGTATTGTTTAATATGCCATGAACACACATGCTATGTTAAAGATTCATTGAGTGAAGCCCCCATGGGTATTTTTGAATGATTCCACTTGGAATAGAGTCCTAGTACATCCTACTGCATAACAAAATTTGTCCCATTTCATTTGCATTTAATATGCTTGGGCATTCGGCAAGTTATCTCTCTCTTGTAGCAATCCTACCACTCTTGTAACAGTCCTATAACAGACCTGTAGAATTTTTTTTTCAAGATTTTCCTTGCTTATATTCACTCCAAATTCATGGTAGAAGTAGATGTATAGCATATGAAGGCTCCGAGGCCACTTTTGTTGAGCTCAGGTTTGGTTAAACCGCTATTTAGCTCTTACATTTCTTACCTCTTAAATGTTGATTTGTTCAAATTAGTATAGATTACTTTTCCGCAATTTACTTTATGCAAAGTATAATTTCCTTTTTACAAGAGTACTCTAGGACTTTCCTTTCCTAAAAAATGGAATAGATCTCCTTTAAATTCCATTTCCTTTCCAGCAAGATAGATTAGATTTTCTTAGTTATCATTATGCTTTACATGTTTTCAAATCAAATATATTTCCTTCCTACCATTTACTTTCCAAGTATAATATATTTTCTTATTGTTATTTACCTTTTGCAACCTAGGATTGGTGAATTACTTAGATATTTGCTCATTTGAAGTAGTTTCATTGCCTTCTTTCACTTGCATCAAAGGGAGTTGAACTAGGAAGAGGAAGGTGTTTGTTGCACATACAGTGTCGACCCCTCTTAAGTTTGTATGAACCCCAGGTTGATAATTTAAGTTGATAGCCTCAAGAGTTGCAACATTCTTGTTGCAATACTAGGGCTCATAAGTTGGAAAGTGAAATGAAAGCCTTCCTAAAGTAGTTATGGATGAGGAAACAAAATTCCTTAAATGTCCTTAAAGGAGTGTTGGGTGAAGTCACAATATATGGCATACTAATTTTAAAGTTTAAATTCGAGTTGCATTGGGGCAGTGACAACAACACGAGTTAGTAGAATAGCACACTGCATAATGAAATAGTGGAGATATACGTGTTGATGAAGAAAATTCTTGAGGAGAGGCATGTTGAGATTATTATGACAAATAGCAACAATCATTTGGTTGTGTGTGTTTACATCAACAAAGAATTTGAAAAATTACACAAAGAAGTATGCAATCTAGCCCAATTAAGGACAACAACAAGAAGTTAACATTTATAATATGTGGAATAGACAAAGTTAGAGGAGATGTTTAGCCTTAGAATGAAGTTGGCTAATGAAATACACACTAATACATGTGGGGATCAACAAACGAAAATTTGGTATCTTGGAAGGTGTCAATAAGCAACAATAAGATTACAAAGTGGCCAAGCAAGTGGATGATGCAAAAACTAAGTTTGGGATCCTGGAAGATTCAAAAAGCAACTACACATGATTAGGAGGTCATGAAACTTTTTAACTTGGAAAGTCTCATCTAGGAGCATAAAACACCAAGCCCTTGTTTTTTTACCAAACCTAAAGGGTATTAGAATTTCCATGGGAGTGAAATCCCTCATATGTAATTTTGGGTAAATTAGGAAATTTTCATGAAAGCGAAAGTGTCATAGTTCTAAAAGGAATATAGGGTGTTAGGAAGTTTTGGTGAGTTGACATTCTTAGCCATGTGGCACATTGTAAAAGAGCCAACGAATTGGGTCGACATATTTTTTGAAGAGGGACAATTGTATAACAACCCATAATGTAAATATATTTTGATTCATTAAGTTGGTAAGCACAAAAAAAAAAGAGATAGGGAAATGTGCGGTGGAATAATAATACTAACCCACAGTCTTATTATTACTATTGAGTGCTTTACATTTCTTTGGCTATGATTAGGAAGTGAATTCATGGAAGGAATTGGAGCGAGGAGTTAAAAGAAACCCCAAGCATGAGAGCTAGGATGGGGAAAGGTCAAGCATTAACTAGGCCTTGGGGGACTACGCTTGGGAGCGTTGCGAGTAGTGATCTCTGACCCATATTCATGTTTTATCCAAATAGGAACAAGCCTACGCCATGATTGTTGTGGATATAACATGAATAAGACAAGAGTAGGTGACGATTAATCCCTATTTGGCTCTACATCAAGGGTATCAGAGCTAGATATGCATCAGGTTACAACTAAGCAAGGAAAGGCTATAGGGTTCTGGTAAAAATATCAAGGCTCTCTAGTATGTCCCCTTTGAAGGTTTGAAGAATGTTGGCAATAATGCCTATAGACTTAGCCTACCCCCATATATGCAAATTTACTCAATAGTAAATGTGGAGAATATAAAATTTTATGAGCCTTCTATATTAGATTGGGAAACTAAATAACATATCCTACCTATCATAGAGGACTTAGCACTAGAAGCTCAATAAAAGTATGCAAAATATGCAATTCTCTATAAGAATTCCACGACTACCAGATCAGGCCAACATGAGCTTTAGTAGATCAAGTTGAAAGCACAACTTCCAGGCAACAAAAAATGGTAATCTAAGGAGAAGGTAGAGGAAAAGTTTCCTCACCTGATTCAATGGAATACTTTGGGGACCAAAAGTCTCTTTAAATGGGGAGGCATGATGTGGAAAGGATCATTATCTAAGTTTTCATCTATCTCGGTACTTTATGGGTGGAAATTTTGAGGGGATTAGCTAGCAAGGCCAATTTCAATGGGAAGTCCTAATTTCGAAAATTGAGGTCTAAAACCTTCCAAATCCATTTTGAGGCACCAAATGACATTTTTTTGGGGTCAATTTTTTTGAAATTAGCTCAAACCCCTTTGATATTGTTCTATACACTAAGATCTTTCCAACAATACAAAAGTCACCTCAATTAGAGCTTGTATGTGAAAATTATGTTGTCAACAAGTTGAGCTACCTTATTGAACACCATGGTATGAGTGGATGTCATGTCAACCCCTATTATTCACACATATGGGGCTAGCCATCTATGGAACTTCAAGAATATTATTTGACTACCAAAACCTTATGTGACAGTTGAGAATGAAAAACTCTAATGCTAGAAAACTATTGATCTATGTTATATATTGGGTCACTAGGAGGAAAAAGGATCCCATCCTTTAGAATAGTATTTGTTCCATAGTTGATTCAAGCATATAAGAGTGGTATTTTGAGAGCAAAATAGAGGAGGTAAATATTTTACAACAACCATACAATCCATAGTGTTAAAGGAAACTCCTCAACAAGTGTCTCTTTCTTTGTATATGAATTTCCATAATTGAAGAAAAGAGAGCGAAGCATAGATCTCGGCTTCTAATTGGGTCTGCCCTCGTGTTTTGTCTCTAAAAGTATGTCTTATACTCATATGTGTGGATGGTGTGTTCTTTTGTTTTTTTCTTTTAGTTATTTCATAAATTCAAGCAATAAGCTATTGATAATTAAATTTGAGATCTAGGGAAATAAATTGCATGATCTAATATTTTCATAGTATTAAGTATTTTTTGTGACAAATTTTTCTAGTGGAATATCCATGAAAGTTTACAAATCATCCACAAATTCCCTCCCTCTCATGATTAAACCACAGAATTGTAGCAAACAACAATGAGTTTGAATTAGTTGAGTTCTATCAAGTTTTACAAACCCACAATTAAGAAGTCAGTTGGTTAGGCAATATTGGGATGCACATTGTAGAAATAAACATTAAAATAAAAGGGATAGGGGGTGAGTGCCTCTATTCATTACCTTACCGTAATTTATTTTTCAACATGATGTCGAGATGTATCATCACTCCAAGCTATCAACATAAGAATTTATGGTAGTTAGTCCCCCCCGGCTCTTGATGTTCTACATAGTACACACTAACATGTGAAGTTATTAAGGTTTTAATGGTTGAACACTATTTCCCATATGGTTTTGTGGTTTGGGTTGTATTGTTTGACTCTAACATTGTGACCTATGTCCCTACTCTCATCTATTATGAAGTGGGTGCTTAGGAAAATGTATAAAAACTCATTCTCAAAATTTGGCAGGTGCTGGTCTCAAATTTGAACACAAAGCCTTAGTAGTGATTTCTGGTAAAATTTTAGCTTAGATATCCTTTCTCTTCTTTCAAACAATGGTACATCACATGGGTAATAATTGTGTTCAATGTGACCTAGTTAAGGTTTAAATTAGCATTAAGAGGTGTAAGCATGAAATTGGAAGGTCACAACACTTGTTGACACCTTCTTATCTCTAATGGTGTTGTTTGCATGACGGGTGGGAGGCTAAATTCTTAGTGGAACTTTATAAACAAGATTGTTGGGCTATTAACACTCTTATTCAACTAAGATTGCTTTGAGACCTCAAACAAGAAATGAGACCCTTTGTGCAAATCCAACTTGGCAAGTTTCTAGACCTTGATTTGAATGTAGATTTTGTGGTTTCATTAAGGATTGGACTATATGATTTTCTTCAATTTCTAGGAAAGGTAATTCAAACTCCCTCATTGTTGAAAATCTCTATGAGCATGGCCTTAAAAGAAGAAAGTTTGAATGCTAAGAGTTGTCCCAAGTTGATTTTGGAAGCATAGACATGCTCTAAGGACTGATTTCTGAAAACCATTAAGAAAGGTAGTTCAATCTCCTTCATTGCTGAAAATCTCTTTAAGCATGGCCTTAAAAGAAGAGATTTTGAATGCTAAGAATGGCCTCAAGTTGATTTTGGAAGTATAGACATACAATCTAAGGACTAATTTGTGAAACCCATGAATTATGAGGATATCAAACAAGAAATCATTTTTGAGAAAATGCTCTAAATAGATACCCATTTTTATTTATTCTGTATTGTTAATATTTTACATAGTAAAAAAAAA